>JARQOD010000715.1:0-128258 GCA_033576555.1 Oophaga sylvatica
CTGTGTTCCTTCAGTGCCTGCCTGAATCTGCCGTCCCTTCCTTCATGCCATCCCAGCTACCCATCCTCAGGGGGTCAGCTGCCATCTACCCAAGGTTAGTCCTGGTGTAGCAACTGGTCCACATCTGGTCTCATGGTCTCTCCTTGGATCATTGAATCATATGCCGACATGTATCCAAGGTCAGATTAGGTGAGGTTCCTAGTCACGCTCCTCCAGGCTTTCCTTGGTCTAAGGCACAGTGGTTCCACTACCCAGCCCGTTACACTAATGGTGGTTCTGGTGCTGCATTCTTGTACTGACGACGTTAATGACACTTCATTCATGTACTGATGGTGGTTGTGGGGCTGCATTCATGTACTGATGGTGGTTCTGGAGCTGCAGACATGTAACTGTGTAGCCCAGCTACGCAGGCACACACATAAAATCCAGGAGAATGCACAGGAAGGTAACCACAAAAGCTTGTTATCATTCACTGCCACTCACAATTTCAGACACACCCACCAGGGGTATAGGAGGTGGTGACACTTAGCAGAGCTCAGTCAAGCTTCCTGTCTCAGGACAGTGCAGTTCAGTCAGTTTCCTGTCTTCGGACAGTGCAGTTCAGTCCAGTGGAGTCTGGACTTAGAGAGAGAGAAGGGAGGATTGAATCCTCGCAGAGCTAACGTAGCTCACCTGACAAGCAAGTGGAGGCTAGTACGGGTGAAGTGGATCATCCTAGCCTAGTCAGAGCTACCCTTAATCAGTACCTCAACAGAAGCTGGAGGAAGGAGGATACTGAGAGCTGCTCAGCGAGCTCTAGAAGAAAGCTGACATTACCATCGAAGTTACAATTGCTTGTGCTAAGAGCGAGAGCAGGGCGAAGGGCAGTGGAGAAGATAGAGAAGTGCTTTAGGTATTGGATTGCCTGCACTAAATTGCCGGACACCGGAGTCCGAGGCGTTGCTACAGTTTCAAGCTTAGTAACAAGATTACTGGAGGCATCTGGACTACAGGTCGCAGAGAGCAGCCCTAAGTGTCAATACGTAACCGGAGACAGGGAAAACAGGAGTCTAGCCTGATCAGCAAATATAGACTTAGTTTTCACCACTTAGAAGTTTCCACCACAATGTTGGCCGGGCAGTACAGCTATTGAGAAAGCTGGAGATTCAGAGTTAACTTCGCTTCAGGCAAGTTGGACTCATCCATATTGAAGTAAAGGAGGCCTCTAACCTGCTCAGCGGTTACCCGAATGTGCATTCTCCACCCCGACCAGCTCCCTGGGATCTGCTTGAACCATCTACCAGTAAAAGGTATGGAAAGAAGCTGCATTGTGTGTGACTGAATTATTACTACACCCTGCATCATCACCATAGACTTCCAGGGACCCGTCTCACCTGTGGGAGACTACCACCAAGCTGCCCCATAACATCCCCTGTGAAAGTCCTTATAGCAGCGCTGGTACAATTTACCAGAGACCACAGGTGGCGTCACGAACTACCTATCCTAATAATCCCCTGTAAATATCCCCCATTGTATGAGCGCCCAGGGCCACGGACCGAGTCCCGCTGCCAGTGACAAACCCCATAGACTTTCATGGGCTCGGTGCCGAGTAACCCATTGCCCTGGTACTAAGTAGTGCGACTCAATCTTTGGCGTCACGAACAGGATCCGAAACTTGCAATTGTGAGTCCTGTGTGCCTATTGAACTGTTTTGTGAGAAAAAGACTGTTTGCTGCATTTGGCGCCAAAATACCGCCATCTTTACAGCAAAATTCGCGCCCTCAGGCGCTGGTGAAGAAGGGGGCGTACCTGAAAGTGCGTGCTGGTTCCCTGGCCCCGCCCCCAACTCTGACGTGGCGGCAGGTCCTGTGAAACAGGAAGTGAACGCTCTGACATCACAGTCCAGTGACGAAGGTCCTGTCTCCACCGCTGTGCCTGCTACGAAGGTCCTGTCTCCACCGCTGTGCCTGCGACGCTGCAGCCTGCAAAAGAGGTAGGCTCAGATTAACCAAGGGGGCACCAATATGTCGCAGCAACCGGCAGACGGAGCGGCCCCCGCCGGAGGCCCCAATAGCCCACCGCTTGGCGTCGTACCGCAGGATGGGGGTGCAGGCCCCTCACCTGGCCCGGTGGTCCCGCTAATGCCGCTAACCCTCCCATACATGCCTGGAGCGAAGTGGCTCCCCCAGTACAGCGGCGAGCCAGGCACCCTGCCAGGATTTAAACGGAAAATATGTAGTATTTTGGATATGTATTCAATGACTGAAAAGCAAAAAGCTGCTGTGGTAATAGGACAGTTAGCTGGTGCGGCTGAGAGAGAAGTAGAGACTTGGCCCATTGCAGACCAGGAGTCGGTACCTGCGATACTCTTAAAGCTACAGGCCATCTTCGAGGACCACACAGAAATGGATCTCCGGATGGCATTTTATCAGTGCTTCCAGGGATCGGGTGACAGTATTAGGGACTACGCCTGCCGACTACAGGGGGCCCTGCGAGCTCTCAAACAGGCTAACCCCACAAGTCCCATTGATGAGAGCCAAATGTTAAAAGAGCAATTCGTGCGGTGACTGAGGTCTCCAGAGGAAAGCAGGACTGTAAACTGGTGGTCCTTGGATCATCCAGATGCCACCTTTGATGCCCTCAAGGACATGGCAATAAAAGGACTGCGACCCCTGGAAAAGCCTGAGGTGGCAAATCAGTATCACCCGGGTGAAGCCACTCTTAAGCCGGCAGTACCCACCTTTTCTCCGCAGGTGGCAGAAGCTAAAACGCAGGTGGCGCCCCCTAGTGAGTTGGAATGTCTGCGCTCAGAAGTGCGCCAGCTGACTAAGAACTTGGCCACTGTAATGGAGGCCCTGCAACTGCGGAAAGAGGAAGGAGGGAAGATCCAACTAGCCGACTGTCCGGAGGATGTCCCTTGGATGAACCGGAGGAAATGGAGGACGTCGCCACACCAGAGGAGGACCACGCCACCTCCAGGAGCGACTCCGGAGCGACACCATCCTCGCCGGGAGATCGTCTGCTACCGCTGCAACCAAAAAGGTCATATGGCTCAGCAATGTCCTTTAAACGAGCCGATCCTGGGTCAGAGGGCCAACACCCAGGAGTAGATTCATCAGGCCCCTTAGACTGGAACCGCAGGTTCGTGGGTGGACGGCCCTACCTGTCCATGATTCTGGACGGGATTGCAATCCCTGCACTGCTGGACACGGGATCTCAGGTGACCATCATACCTGACGTCCTTTACAATAAATTTTGGTCCATGGACAGCCTCCAGCCCCCGAGCCCTGACTTGACAGTGTACGCTACCAATGGTCTCCCTGTTGAAGTAATTGGAGCCAAAAACGTAAATGTAAAAGTGGGCAGGGTGGAGCTGAAAGATCAGGGACTCCTAGTAGTCAGGACTGTAAATGAGGAAAATGGTCTAAATGTGATACTAGGTACTAACATTATCAGTAACTGTCTGGGAGAAGTTGTGTTTTTGCTCCAACAGCTCGCTGAAGTTGCCAAGCCAAAGCAGAAGGGAGTGATCCAGAGGGAGATCCGGGCCCTGATGTGCCAGCAGCAAGCGAAGCTTACAGATGGTGAAATCGGTAATGTACGGGTCACAGACTCGAACCCCATTTTAATACCCCCAATGAGTGAAATGTTAATATGGTGTAGAGCAGCCATGGGTCTGAGAGGACAGAACTACCAAGCAGTAGTAGAACCCCATCGCTCGGAACACAGACCTACACTCATGATTGCTAGAGGGGTAGTGGAAGTAGTAAATGGAAGAGTACCAGTACGACTTCTCAACTGGGGGGACGATGAAGTAAATTTGCCACGTTATGCTACAGTTGCTAAATTACATGCCGTAGATAATAATTCTATCCTCACAACCGAGTCCTTAGCCTCCCGCCTGCCAGCGGAGGATAATGATCCGGCAACCCCGGTAGCGGACTGGTGTCAGCAGCTCCATATAGGGACAGACACCACTTCCGTCCACCAGAAACAGGGGGTACTACGGGTGGTACAAGAGTACGCACAAGTATTTAGCAAGCACCCACTTGATTTTGGGACCATTAAGGGAGTACAGCATCATATCCCTACAGGCAGTCATCCTCCCATCAAAGAGCGGTACAGGCCCATACCTCCAGCCCATTATCAGAAAGCTAAGGAAATGCTGCATGACATGAAGAAAGCCAGGGTGATAAGGGATAGTTGTAGCCCCTGGGCAGCACCTCTGGTTCTAGTGAAGAAAAAGGATGGTAGCATGCGAATATGTGTAGACTATAGGCAAGTAAATCGTATAACACATAAAGATGCATACCCATTACCACGTATAGAGGAATCCTTAGCTGCTCTGAAAACGGCTAACTACTTTTCTACCCTCGACCTTACTAGTGGGTACTGGCAAGTGGCTGTGGCTGAGGAGGACCGGGAGAAAACTGCTTTCACCACCCCAATGGGACTCTGCGAGTTCGATAGGATGCCGTTTGGTCTCAGCAGTGCCCCAGGAACATTCCAGAGGGTGATGGAGAGCTGTCTGGGACATCTCAACTTCGAAGCTGTGCTGCTGTACTTGGACGACGTAATTGTGTACTCTAAGACATATGAAGATCATCTGAAGCACCTGGCGGAGGTATTTAAGTCATTGTCCAAGTTTGGGATGAAACTAAAGCCCTCTAAATGCCACCTGCTCAAACGGAAGGTACAGTACTTGGGACACATTGTCAGTTCCGAAGGAGTAGCGCCGGACCCCGAGAAGGTCACAGCTATTCAGAAATGGCCAGAGCCGAAGAACTTAAAAGAGGTGAGTCAGTTCCTGGGATTAACAGGTTACTACAGGAGGTTTGTAAAAGATTACACTAAGAAAGCGGCACCTTTGCAGGACCTCCTGGTAGGACAACCTCTTAAGAGCAGAAACCTTCCATTCAATTGGGGAAAAGAACAAGCTGAGGCATTCAAAGAGATGAAAGAGATCCTTACCGGCGATGAAATCTTAGCCTATCCAGATTACAGCCAACCGTTCCTGCTATACACAGATGCCAGTAACGAAGGATTAGGAGCGGTCCTCAGTCAGAAGCAGAACGGCCAAGAAAAAGTCATCGCATATGCCAGCAGAAAACTCAGGCCAACTGAGAGGAATCCGGAAAACTATAGCAGCTTCAAACTGGAGTTCCTGGCGCTGGTCTGGGCCATTACCGAAAGATTTAAACATTACCTTGCCTCCAACCGGTTCACTGCGTTTACAGACAACAACCCCTTGACGCATCTGGAAACAGCCAAGCTGGGAGCCATGGAGCAACGTTGGATGGCTCGGTTATCAAACTACCAGTTTACCATCAAATACAGAGCGGGCCGTAAAAATGCTAACGCGGACGCCTTGTCCAGAATGCCGCATGAATCTGACACGGAGGAAGAGTCAGACGATCTGGAAGAAATCGAGCTACCTGCGTTCCACCGAAATGGGATGGTCCAAGAGCAACGAGTCTACAGGAAGCGGTGTGGTGAGATGTTGAACCCTTTACCTCATCACAGCTGGAAGGAGACTCAGGACAGCGATCCCGTGGTCAGCCGTATCAAGGAGTTGATAAAACAGGAAGGTTCCTCCTTTGAGAAAGATGCATCCATGCCAGCAAAGCTCCTGTGGAACGAGAGAAGCCGGTTGTTCATATACCGTGAGAAGTTGTGCAGGAGATACGTCGACCCAAGGACCCATGAGATGGTTTGGCAAATAGTGGTCCCGAGAGCAGACATCCAAATGGTGCTGGAAGCATACCACGATCAAGCAGGATACTTTGGCTGGAGAAAGCTGGAGACCCTGTTGAGGTGCCGGTTCTACTAGGTAGGGATGCGCAGCTCCATCGAGAAGTGGTGCCGGAACTGTGGACCCTGTGGCCTCAGGCGAAAAGACTACAGTAGCCAGAAGGCACCCTTGCAGCCTATCCGGACGACTCGTCCCTTGGAGATCGTGGCATTGGATCACGTCAAGTTGTCCCCAAGCAGGTCAGGATACACATATGCCCTGACCATGGTGGATCACTATTCCGGTTTCTGGTGGTCGCCCCTGTCAAAGATATGACAGCAGAGACAGCAGCAAGAACCTTCCAAGCAAGTTTCTGCAGACCACACGGATATCCAGACCAGGTACTGACTGATCGAGGTCCAGCCTTTGAAGCTGAACTGTTTCAGGAATTTTGTCAATTGTATGGATGTAAAAAGATCAGAACGACACCATACCACCCTCAGACCAACGGCCTTTGTGAAAAAATGAATCACATTGTCATCGACTTACTGAAAACTGTACCACTGGAAGAAAGAAATCGGTGGCCAGACTTGTTACCTGACCTGGTCGACTTGTACAACCACATCCCAGTAAGTTCCACCAACTGCACTCCAGCCTACCTTATGAGAGCAAGACCGGGAAGGCTGCCTATGGACTTAGAACTCGGTGTGGTAGAACCAGAGGCTGATAACAACGCTGAAGATTGGGACACAAATCGACAAGAACAGTACAAGAGAGTACAAGCCTGCGTAGAAGATAGTCTCAACAAAGTAAGAGAAAAGCAAGAGATGAATTATAACAAAAATGCTGCCGCTAAGCCTTTAATGCCTGGAGAAATGGTGCTCAAAAGGAAAAGAAGAACACACAAGTTGGATGATCAGTGGGAACAGGAGCCATATGTCGTGCAAAATTCCAATTTCGATAACAGCAAGGTCTGTACCATCAGCAAGGATGGAGGAAAAACGACGGCAACCGTGTCTAGAGATCATTTAAAGTTGTGTCCTGGCCCATTAAAGCTCCGTGAAGAAAACCCTGTTGTTCATCAAGAAGAGAGTGCTGAAGCGGTCATACACACGGATTTGGGAGATTTACCTGCAGATTGGCCCAGATTGGGAGACGCTGTAATTATTCCTGTGCTGCAGTTTTATCAACCGCAAGAGGAGTCTCTACAACCGGTCATACCAATTGTGCCAGTAGAGCCAGTTCCAGAAGAACCTGTTCCGGCAGACCCTCAACCGTTAGAACCCCAAGAAGCGGACCCGCAGGAAGCAGCACCACAAGAAGTGGAATCCCTTGGTGAAGCTGGTGAAGCAGTACCGCCTCGTCCAGTCACTAGCACGCTTGCCAGATCCATAGAAAGGTTGAGACAGTATTATCGTTTGCCGTTACGCAGAACAGAAAGGTTAGAGAATACCATACCTGACGCTACCCCACGTAGGTCAGAACGTATTACTAAAGGTAAACTACCTATTCGCTATCAGGAGTAGTCCTAGTAGACTAGTTAGCAAGACCCAGATAGGGTTTATTGCATCTAAAAAAATTGTATAAAGTTTGAAAAAGTATTAATGTAATTATTTGAAATGTGTTTTAACCATGCCAATGGACTGCGTGGCTGTGGACTATGCCAGCCCAAAAACTTTCACTTGTAAATAGTTGCGCTACGCTGCATTATCTTGGTTTCACATAAAACCATTACTATCTACCTCTGAAGAAAAACCCGTATGGTGGGCCTAGAGTGAGGTCTGCAGTCAGAAGTCCTGCAGCCCACCCAGGACCCACGTGGGAGATTTTTGGTGCGGGTCCTCCACAAGTATCTAGTATTTATGAACACGTTTGATATTTTGATACTTTTGTATTCTTTATTGTACAAATTGTAACGTTCAAGAATTCGTACCTCCTGGATGGGAAGAGTTGAAATGTTATTGTTAATGCAAAACAAAAATGTTCTTTTTGTCTTTTACAGCCCGGGAGTGCTGTGTTTTACCAAGGGGGGATGTGTAGCCCAGCTACGCAGGCACACACATAAAATCCAGGAGAATGCACAGGAAGGTAACCACAAAAGCTTGTTATCATTCACTGCCACTCACAATTTCAGACACACCCACCAGGGGTATAGGGAGGTGGTGACACTTAGCAGAGCTCAGTCAAGCTTCCTGTCTCAGGACAGTGCAGTTCAGTCAGTTTCCTGTCTTCGGACAGTGCAGTTCAGTCCAGTGGAGTCTGGACTTAGAGAGAGAGAAGGGAGGATTGAATCCTCGCAGAGCTAACGTAGCTCACCTGACAAGCAAGTGGAGGCTAGTACGGGTGAAGTGGATCATCCTAGCCTAGTCAGAGCTACCCTTAATCAGTACCTCAACAGAAGCTGGAGGAAGGAGGATACTGAGAGCTGCTCAGCGAGCTCTAGAAGAAAGCTGACATTACCATCGAAGTTACAATTGCTTGTGCTAAGAGCGAGAGCAGGGCGAAGGGCAGTGGAGAAGATAGAGAAGTGCTTTAGGTATTGGATTGCCTGCACTAAATTGCCGGACACCGGAGTCCGAGGCGTTGCTACAGTTTCAAGCTTAGTAACAAGATTACTGGAGGCATCTGGACTACAGGTCGCAGAGAGCAGCCCTAAGTGTCAATACGTAACCGGAGACAGGGAAAACAGGAGTCTAGCCTGATCAGCAAATATAGACTTAGTTTTCACCACTTAGAAGTTTCCACCACAATGTTGGCCGGGCAGTACAGCTATTGAGAAAGCTGGAGATTCAGAGTTAACTTCGCTTCAGGCAAGTTGGACTCATCCATATTGAAGTAAAGGAGGCCTCTAACCTGCTCAGCGGTTACCCGAATGTGCATTCTCCACCCCGACCAGCTCCCCGGGATCTGCTTGAACCATCTACCAGTAAAAGGTATGGAAAGAAGCTGCATTGTGTGTGACTGAATTATTACTACACCCTGCATCATCACCATAGACTTCCAGGGACCCGTCTCACCTGTGGGAGACTACCACCAACCTGCCCCATAACATCCCCTGTGAAAGTCCTTATAGCAGCGCTGGTACAATTTACCAGAGACCACAGGTGGCGTCACGAACTACCTATCCTAATAATCCCCTGTAAATATCCCCCATTGTATGAGCGCCCAGGGCAACGGACCGAGTCCCGCTGCCAGTGACAAACCCCATAGACTTTCATGGGCTCGGTGCCGAGTACCCCATTGCCCTGGTACTAAGTAGTGCGACTCATAACAATCTATAACATGCTTCATTGCTATGTTAAAATATAAAAATCCTAAAAACTAGTGCTTCAAAAACTTAGCTTAAGTCAGTGTATGTCCACACTGATTTTTTTCAAGCAAAAGCTAAGCAGAAACTCTCTAAATATTCCTTCACTACTCAAATCTTTGTTGTGGTGATGCAATAATATACCAATGGCGGTTTTCATGATGTATTCATGAAAATACCCCTTTAAACATTTTTTCGGCCCTTGGTATTGGTTCACTATGGTAAAGTAGCCCATGGACCAAAAATATTTTACACACCGGAAATAAAGCATCTGCTGTCTGCACATTCATCTCTGCTGCTTTAAAGTACCTTCCTGTCTACATAACTCTGCTGTTCCAAGGTGCTGTCTGCCAATTCAGCTCTGCTGCTTTAAAGTACCTAGCTGTCTATATAACTCTTCTGTTCCAAGGTGCTGTCTGCACATTCATCTCTGCGGCTTTAAAGTACTTCCCTGTCTATATAACTCTGCTGTTCCAAGGTGCTGTCTTCACATTCATCTCTGCTGATTTAAAGCACCTTCCTGTCTATATAGGTGCTGTCTGCACATTCATCTCTGGTGCTTTAAAGTACCTTCCTGTCTATATGATGCTGTTGTTCCAAGGTGCTGTCTGCACATTCATCTCTGCTGCTTTAGTACCTTCCTGTCTATATGATGCTGTTGTTCCAAGGTGCTGTCTGCTCATTCATCTCTGCTGCTTTAAAGTACTTCCCTGTCATTATAACGCTGTTGTTTCAAGGTGCTGTCTACACATTCAACTCTGCTTCTTTAAAGCACCTTCTTGTCTGTATAACTCTTCTGCTCCAAGGTGCTGTGTGCATATGAGTCGCACAAACCAGGGCTTATGGGGTACTCGGCACCGAGCCCGTTCACTTCAATGGGGGAGAGGTCACGGGTAGCGCAGCTCGGTCCGTTGCCCTGGGCGCTCATTCAAGGGGGGAATATTTACAGGGGATTTGGAAATGTTCGTGACGCCACCTGTGGTTTCTGATCAGGGTGACCAGCGCTGCAGGGTGAATCCTCTGAGGGGTTGTTACGGGGCAGCAAGGTGTTAAGTCTCCCACAGGTAAGACTGGATCCCTCAGGGTATATGGCGGTGCAGGGGTGCAAGCAACAAGGCAGACACACACAAGTCAGTCTCTTTCCATACCTTTACTGGTGATGGTTGCAGGCATGTCCCGGGAAGCTGCTCAGGGTGGAGGATGCACATCCAGTAATCACTGTGTAGGGTTAAGGCCTCCTTACTTCCCGATGTGTGTGGGTTTCTAACTTGCATGAAGCTAAGTTTAACTCCTTCTCCTTGCTACGCCCGGCTGATCTTGTGATGAGGTCTTTTTGTGGACAGAACAGTGTCTCTATGGTGGTACCTGCCAGACCCCCGTCTTCCTGACCCCGGTTACGTATCAGCACTGAAGGGCCCCTCTGCGACTTGAAGTCCAGAGTCTCCGGTTTTTCCCACTAGCTGTGAAGATGCTAGCAAGCTCGGACCCGGTGTCCGGTTGTGCAGAGTGGAGGATAAGCTATCGTCGCTATTTCTCCTCAGTCACTCTCTCCTTTTTGTACACTCGCCTGTCGTCCTACGCACAACTTAATATAAGCACATGTCGTGACCCGCACCACAATTGTGGGTTACCAGGGCAACGGGGTACTCAGAGCCGAGCCCATGGAAGTCTATGGGGTTGTCACAGGTAGCGGTGGCTCGGTCTGTGGCCCTGGCGGTCAGGCGTATGTTGGGGGGGGATTATTTACAGGGGACTGGTATATAACAGTTCGTGACGCCACCTGTAGTTTTCTGATCACTAAGACCAGCGCTGCTGTAGATCTCTGAGGGATGGTGTGGCAGCTAGATGTCGGGTCCCCTACAGGTGGGACTCTTCCCTCAGGGTCTATAGTGATTATGATGTCGTGAAGGTATGCAGTTAAATGACACAGTCTCACACATTAAAGCTTCTTTCCATACCTTTTACTTTCCAAGATGATAAGGCAGGTCCCGGGAAGCTGTTGGGGTGGATGGAGGATGCATTTCAAGGTAACGGCTGAGTAGGTTAGAGGCCTCCTTAACTTTCAATGTAACGAGTCCAACTTGCATGAAGCTAAGTTCACTCAAAAACTCCAGCTAATTCAGTAGCTGTACTGCCCGGTCAGCATGGTGGTCGAGTCTTCTAATGGATAGAACTAAGTTCCTTCTCTTGTCGTGCACTGACTCAAAGTTCTTGTTCTACCTGACCCTGGTTTCATACTGACAACAGGGCTTGTTCCTGTGACTTGAAGTCCAGCGAACCTCTGGCTATTCTATCACTACGCTTGAAGCTGTAGCGACACTTCGGTCCCCAGTGACCGGTGACTAATGCAGGATAGTCCAATCCTTCAAGCACTTCTATAATTCTTTCCACTGCGCCCTTCGCCCTGCTCGCGCTCTTAATATCAGCACTGACTAGACTAGGATAATATTCAGTCATCCGTACTAGCCTCCACTTCTGTACCGTCTCCCTGTGTTGACAGGAGATCTCGGCTCTCCAAAAGGCACCAGTCCCGACTCTCTGCACGCTCACAGGAGAACTTTCAGACTGCACTGTGCTACAGGACACTCCCCTATACACCCCTGCTGGGTGTGTCTGAAATGTATATGAGTGATGTCGAGCCTTAACCGTTACCTCTCCACTCATCCTCCCGGATAATGTGTGCCTTACATACCAGGGCTACACATTCCCCCTTGGTAAAATACAGCACTCCCGGGCTGTGAAACAGACAAAGAAAGAATTTTCGTTTTGCATTTAAACAATTAACATCAAACTCTTCCCAGCAGGGAGGTGAGAAATTCTTAAACGTTGCATTATGTACAATGGACATAGAAAAATACAAAAACATACTTTCAATAAATATGTCATATCAAACAGTATTCTTGTGAAGGACCCGCACCAAACCTTAAACGTGGGTCCTGGTGGGCTGCAGGACATCTGGCTGCAGACCTCGCTCAGTGCCACACCACACGGTTTTATGTTCAGAGGTAATTGTTACAGTTGGATATAGAACCACGAGAATGCATAAAGTGCAACTATATACATTATCAGTTCTGGGGCTGACATAGTCCACAGCCTCGAAGTCCATTATTCCTCCTATTTAGTAATGCACAATACCATAACAATACTTTTTACAATATTCACATAAGGTAAACTTTTTCTGGGTTAAATTACATTATTTTGCTAGAATTACTGTTGATATCGAATAGGTATCTTCCCTTTCGTGGTTCGCTCTGATCTACGTGGAGTAGCTTCAGGTATATTAGTCTGTGATCTACCTGCTCTGCGTAACGGCAAACTATAGAACTGTCTCAATCTTTCCATGGATCTGGCAAGCGTACTGATGGCTGGGCGGTGTGAGTCAGCTTCACCAGGGGATCCCATAGCATGGGGCGCTGCTTCTGATGGTCCTTCTTGAGATTCTGTAGGCTGGGGTGTTACTGGAATAGGTAACTCCTGAACTGGCTCAACTGGCACCATGGGCACAACTGGAGGTAGAACTTCCTCTTGTGGCTGATAAAACTGCAACACCGGAATGATTACAGCATCTCCCAGTCTGGGCCAATCCGCAGGGAAATCTCCCAGATCCGTGTGTATGACCTCTTCTTTTCTTTCTTCTCGATTGACGACAGGGTTCTCTTCACGAAGCTTTAAGGGTTCTGGGCACAATTTCAAATGGTCTCTGGACACAGTGGATATTGTTCTTCCTCCGTCCTTACTGATGATACAAACTTTTCTGTTGTCATATTTGGAGTCTTGTACGACGTAGGGTTCTTGTTCCCACTGGTTGTCCAATTTGTGCATCTTCCTTTTTCTTTTCAATACCACTTCTCCAGGCATCAAAGGCTTGGCAGGAGCATTCCTGTTGTAAATATCTTCCTGTTTTTCCCGTGCCTTGTTGAGACTTTCTTCTACACAGACTTGCACTCGTCTGTATTGCTCTTGCCGATTGATGTCCCAGTTTTCAACGGCGTCATCTGCCTCCGGTTCTACCACTCCAAGTTCTAAATCCATTGGTAGTCTTCCGGGCCTTGCTCTCATAAGATAGGCTGGAGTGCAGTTAGTGGAACTTACAGGTATATGGTTATACAAGTCAACCAAATCAGGTAGTACGTCCGGCCACCGATTTCTGTCTTCCAACGGTATGGATTTCAACAAATCAAGGACAATGTGGTTCATTTTCTCGCAAAGGCCGTTGGTTTGAGGATGGTATGGTGTTGTTCTAATTTTCTTACACCCATACATGTGACAGAATTCCTTGAATAGGTCAGCCTCAAAAGCAGGTCCTTGATCAGTTAATACTTGCTCCGGATACCCATGCGGTCTGCAGAAGCTTGCTTGAAAGGTTCTTGCTGCCGTCACTGCTGTCTGATCCTTAACTGGAACAACCACCAGAAATCTAGAGTAATGGTCCACCATGGTCAAGGCGTATGAGTATCCAGATCTACTTGGCGCCAATTTAACGTGGTCCAGGGCCACAATCTCCAAGGGACGAGTCGTCCGGACAGGCTGCAGGGGTGCCCTCTGACTACCGTAGTCCTTTCTTCTGAGACCACAGGGTCCACAGTTCCGACACCACCTCTCGATGGAGCTGCGCATCCCTACCCAGTAGAACCGGCACCTCAACAGGGTCTCCAGCTTTCTCCAGCCAAAGTGTCCTGCTTGATCGTGGTATGCTTCCAACACCATTTGGACGTCTGCCTTGGGGACCACTATCTGCCAGACCATCTCATGGGTCCTGGGGTTGACGTATCTCCTGCACAACTTCTCACGGTATAGGAACAACCGGCTTCTCTCGTTCCACAGGAGCTTTGCTGACATAGGTGCATCTTTTTCCAAGGAGGAACCTTCCTGTCTTAACAACTCCTTGATACGGCTGACCACTGGATCGCTGTCCTGAGTCTCTTTCCAGCTGTGATGGGGTAAGGGATTTAACGTTGCACCATACTGCTTTCTGTAGACTCGCTGCTCGTGGACTATCCCATTTCGATGGAACGCAGGTAGCTCAATTTCTTCCAGGTCGTCCGATTCTTCTTCCGTGTCAGATTCATGCGGCATTCGGGACAATGCGTCAGCATTAGCATTCTTTCGGCCTGCCCGGTACTTGATGGTAAACTGGTAATTGGACAACCGAGCCATCCAACGCTGCTCCATGGCGCCCAGCTTGGCTGTGTCCAGGTGCGTTAAGGGGTTGTTGTCTGTAAACGCAGTGAACTGGTTGGAGGCCAGATAGTGCTTAAATCTTTCAGTAATGGCCCAGACCAGCGCCAGAAACTCCAGCTTGAAGCTGCTATAATTTTCCGGATTCCTCTCAGTTGGCCTGAGTTTTCTGCTGGCATATGCGATGACTTTTTCTTGGCCATTCTGCTTCTGACTGAGAACTGCTCCTAAACCTTCATTACTTGCATCGGTGTACAGCAGGAACGGTTGGCTGTAATCAGGATAGGTCAAGATCTCATCACCTGTAAGGATCTCTTTCATCTTTTGGAATGCTTCAGCCTGTTCCTTACCCCAATTAAAGGGAGGGTTTCTGCTCTTTAGGGATTGTCCTACTAGGAGGTCCTGTAAAGGGGCTGCCTTCTTCGTGTAATCTTTCACGAACCTTCTGTAGTAACCCGTGAGTCCCAGGAACTGTCGCACTTCCTTGAGGTTCTTCGGCTCCGGCCACTTCTGGATAGCAGTGACTTTCTCTGGGTCCGGTGTCTCGACCACGCACCACAATTGTGGGTTTCCAGGGATATGGGGTACTCGGAGCCGAGCCTGTAGATTTCTATAGGGAATGTCACTGGTAGCGTGGCTCGGTCCGTGTCCCTGGCGGTCAGGCGTTAAAGGGGAACTATTTACAGGGGATTTGTATATAACAGTTCGTGACGCCACCTGTAGTTGTCTAGTCACTAAGACCAGCGCTGCAGTAGATCTCTGAGGGGATGTTGTGGCAGCTAGATGACGGGTCCCCCACAGGTGGGACTGGTCCCTCAAAGTCTATGGTATTAATGATGTAGGGTGCAAATAAATGAATCAGTCTCACACCATCCAGTGTCTTTCCATACCTTTTACTTGTCAGATGATAAGGCAGGTCCCAGGGAGGCTGTTGGGGTGGAGGATGTGCTTCGAGATAACAGCTGAACAGGTTAGGGGCCTCCTTTACTTCCAATATTATGAGTCCAACCTGCATAGAGCTAAGTTCACTCCGATTTCTCCAGCTAACTCCTTTAGCTGTACTGCCCGGTCAGTTTTGTGGTCGGAGCCTTCCTTTGAGAGAGCTGGGTTCCTACTGTTGTCCTGCATCGACTCAAGGTTCCCCCTCTCCCTGACTCCAGTTACGTACCGACACTCCAAGGGCTGCTTTCTGCGACCTAAGGTCCAGTAAGACTCTGGTTTTTCTATCACTACGCCTGAAGCTGTAGTGACACTTCGGTCTCCAGTGACCGGTGAAATTGTGCAGGCAATTCTATACCTAAAGCACGTCTCTGTTTCTTCCACTGCGCCCTTCGCCCTGTTCGCGCTTTTAGCATAAGCACTCCACACTTCCTAGAGTAATACAAGGTAATCTTTTCTTGCTTCTTCCTTGGAGCTTGCTGACAGAATCTCAGTATTCTTCTAGTTCAGGAGCACGTCGACTGAACTTCACTGTCCTTGGGACAGGCGACTGAAGTTTCTGCTGCTAACTCTTCTTTCTTCCTTAATTGTCTCTATCTCCTGATTAGGCACAGCTCTGACTAGGCTGAGGTGAATTGGCTCACCCTTACTAGCCTCCACTTTAAGAACCGCTGACAGGATCTGGCTGAACTTCTCCTCCCTCCTCGTTCAGGCTAGACACACTGACTCCCTTCTCTGTCCGAAGACAGGAAACAGAACTCACTCCCTCCTCTGTCCGAAGACAGGAAACAGAACTCGTCTCAGCTGCATGTCACTAGCTTATATATACTATGGGTGTGTCTAAAGTGTGTGATGGAGTGAATGGATATCGAGCATTAAACTGTTACCTCTCCGCACATCCTCCAGGGTACTGTGTGTGCCTTAGACACCAGGGCTACACATTCCCCCTTGGTAAAATACAGCACTCCCGGGCTGTGAAATATAAGAAGAAAGACATTTTGTCTTGCATTAACAATAAACATTAAACTCATCCCATCCGGGAGGTACGAAATCTTAAACGTTGCATTATGTACAATGAACATAGAAAAATACAAAAACATACTTTCAATAAATATGTCATATTAAACAGCATTCTTGTGAAGGACCCGCACCAAACCTTCAACGTGGGTCCTGGGTGGGCTGCAGGACATCTGAATGCAGACCTCACTCAGTGCCACACCACACGGGTTTTCTGTTCAGAGGTAGTTGTGGTGGTTTCATGTAAAACCAATATAATGCACCGAAGCGCAACTATGTACAAAGATAAGTTCTGGGCTGGCACAGTCCTCAGCCTCTCAGTCTATGACATAATAAAAGACACATATTGGTAACTTCTGAAACTCACATTATACTTCTCACGGTATTTACCCAATCAGGGTATCCTATATGTAAAACTATGCACTCAACATATTACTTTTTAATTTCTCAAAATTCTTCAACTTTTCAAAATTCCTTTTACCCAGCCGGGTATTCTACTCAATATATATAAAACTATATAAACACTATACATAGCAATAAAGTGCAAAACAGCAATTATCTCTTTTATCAAAACTTTTTACATCTTCTTAGTTGCGGTAAACCCCTGTCTGGGTCCTACCGGTCTTCACATTTTCTTGCTGACTTCAATTACATTTTCCACCCCGGGGGCTGGAACAATGCGATGCTCCTTAGAGCACATAACAAACAGGTCGTGACCTGCTATCAATGTCTGGGTCGCTACAGTCCTTGTGCGAACCGCTAGGGGCACGCCGGGTGCTTCCTCTTTGTGGGACGCCGATTGCGTCACTGTTTGCGTAGCAGGGGGCGATTCAGCTGTAACCGCAGTTTGCGATGTAGATTGGGTCGCCGATTGTGATGCAGAGTAGATCGCCGATTGCGATGCAGATTGGGATGCAGATTGCGATACGGAGGTGTACGCAGGGGGCGATGCCGATGCACAATGCTGGTGTGATGCAGAGCAGGAAGCAGGTGTGCGCAATGGCTCAGTTGGGGACGCACTAACCTGCTGCTGTCGCTGCTCCATCACAGACGGCTGGGTTTCCTCCGGTGTCCCTACCGGGGATCTGTAATCTGCTGCGGCCTCCGGGCCTAGCTGGTACTCCGGAACAGACAGGACCTCCTCAGCCTCCTTCGCTTCCACCTCTCCATCGGTGGGATCAGGTACAGCACTTTTGGGGCGGCCTCCGGTTTTCCTTCAGCTTTCTTCAGCAGGGATCTTGGAAAAGCAGGTGACGGCATTATGCTTGTGGGAGAGAGCGCTGCGCCCCACAGCAGCCGCTGTATCTGGGCACGCCAGCGTCTCTCTGTCTCCTGCAAGTCTGCATGACGCTGGATTAATCTTCTGAGCACCGCATTCTCCTTCTGCAGCTCCAGCATAGTTTGCTGAAGTTCCTGTATTAGAGATGGCTCCGGTTCAAGCAACAGCTTTTCTGGGGAGCAGGGCCTGCTTCCACCGCTTCTCTGCTCGGCTGCACACGTCCTGCCTCCATCATGCTCCAAGTCCGTCTCTGGTACTTTTCCAGAACAGTCTGGTCTCTTCCGTGGAGGCGGGGTTTGCGTCTCCTCCTCTTCGCAGGGAAGGTGAAGAGGAGGCGGATCTCCTTTGCTGTAGGGCTGTATCGCACATTGTAGTAGGCCTTGGAGAGGGCGGCCATAACTTTCGCGCCTCAGGGGGGTACACGCCCACGAATGCACGCCCACCTTCTTCTCCAGCGCCTCAGGGCGCGAATATGGCGGCAAAGATGGCGGTATTTGGCGCCAAACAACAGCAACAGTCTTTTTCACCAAAACACTTCACAGGCACACAGGGCTCGCAATTCTGCAAGTTTCGGATCCTGTTCGTGACGCCAAATTTTGTGTCTCGACCACGCACCACAATTGTGGGTTTCCAGGGATATGGGGTACTCGGAGCCGAGCCTGTAGATTTCTATAGGGAATGTCACTGGTAGCGTGGCTCGGTCTGTGTCCCTGGCGGTCAGGCGTTAAAGGGGAACTATTTACAGGGGATTTGTATATAACAGTTCGTGACGCCACCTGTAGTTGTCTAGTCACTAAGACCAGCGCTGCAGTAGATCTCTGAGGGGATGTTGTGGCAGCTAGATGACGGGTCCCCCACAGGTGGGACTGGTCCCTCAAAGTCTATGGTATTAATGATGTAGGGTGCAAATAAATGAATCAGTCTCACACCATCCAGTGTCTTTCCATACCTTTTACTTGTCAGATGATAAGGCAGGTCCCAGGGAGGCTGTTGGGGTGGAGGATGTGCTTCGAGATAACAGCTGAACAGGTTAGGGGCCTCCTTTACTTCCAATATTATGAGTCCAACCTGCATAGAGCTAAGTTCACTCCGATTTCTCCAGCTAACTCCTTTAGCTGTACTGCCCGGTCAGTTTTGTGGTCGGAGCCTTCCTTTGAGAGAGCTGGGTTCCTACTGTTGTCCTGCATCGACTCAAGGTTCCCCCTCTCCCTGACTCCAGTTACGTACCGACACTCCAAGGGCTGCTTTCTGCGACCTAAGGTCCAGTAAGACTCTGGTTTTTCTATCACTACGCCTGAAGCTGTAGTGACACTTCGGTCTCCAGTGACCGGTGAAATTGTGCAGGCAATTCTATACCTAAAGCACGTCTCTGTTTCTTCCACTGCGCCCTTCGCCCTGTTCGCGCTTTTAGCATAAGCACTCCACACTTCCTAGAGTAATACAAGGTAATCTTTTCTTGCTTCTTCCTTGGAGCTTGCTGACAGAATCTCAGTATTCTTCTAGTTCAGGAGCACGTCGACTGAACTTCACTGTCCTTGGGACAGGCGACTGAAGTTTCTGCTGCTAACTCTTCTTTCTTCCTTAATTGTCTCTATCTCCTGATTAGGCACAGCTCTGACTAGGCTGAGGTGAATTGGCTCACCCTTACTAGCCTCCACTTTAAGAACCGCTGACAGGATCTGGCTGAACTTCTCCTCCCTCCTCGTTCAGGCTAGACACACTGACTCCCTTCTCTGTCCGAAGACAGGAAACAGAACTCACTCCCTCCTCTGTCCGAAGACAGGAAACAGAACTCGTCTCAGCTGCATGTCACTAGCTTATATACACTATGGGTGTGTCTAAAGTGTGTGATGGAGTGAATGGATATCGAGCATTAAACTGTTACCTCTCCGCACATCCTCCAGGGTACTGTGTGTGCCTTAGACACCAGGGCTACACACCGGCGCTACTCCTTCCGAACTGACGATGTGCCCCAAGTATTGTACCTTCTGTTTGAGTAGATGGCATTTTGAGGGTTTCAACTTCATCCCGTACCTGGACAGGGACTCAAATACTTCTGCCAGGTGATTCAGATGGTCCTCATATGTCTTGGAGTACACGATGACGTCGTCTAGGTATAGCAGCACGGTTTCAAAATTGAGATGTCCCAGGCAGTTCTCCATCACTCTCTGAAATGTTCCTGGGGCACTGCTGAGCCCAAACGGCATTCTGTCGAACTCACAGAGCCCCATTGGGGTGGTGAAAGCCGTTTTCTCACGATCCTCCTCAGCCACAGCCACTTGCCAGTACCCACTAGTCAGATCGAGGGTAGAAAAGTAGTTAGCCATTTTCAGAGCAGCTAATGATTCCTCTATACGTGGTAACGGGTATGCATCTTTATGTGTTATGCGGTTCACCTGCCTGTAATCCACACACATTCTCAAGCTACCATCTTTTTTTCTAACCAGGACTAGAGGTGCTGCCCAGGGACTACAATTATCCCTGATTACTCCGGCTTCTTTCATATCTCGCAACATTTCTTTAGCCTTCTGATAATGGGCTGGGGGTATAGGCCTGTACCGCTCTTTGATGGGAGGATGACTGCCTGTAGGGATATGATGTTGTACTCCCTTAATTATCCCAAAATCAAGTGGGTGCTTGCTAAACACTTGGGCGTACTCTTGTACCACCCGTAATACCTCTTGCTTCTGGTGAGCGGGAGTGGTGTCCGTCCCAACATGGAGTTGCTAACACCATTCCGCCACCTGGGTTGCCGGGTCATTGTCCTCCGCTATTTGGCGGGAGTCTAAGGACTCAGTCGGGAGAATAGAATTATTGTCGACAGCATGTAGTTTAGCAATGGTTGCATAACGGGGTAAGTTTACCTCATCATCTCCCCAGTTGAGGAGCCGTACCGGTACTCTTCCATTCACCACTTCCACTACTCCCCTAGCAGTCATAAGTGTAGGTCTATGTTCTGAATGGTGGGGTTCTACTACAGCTTGGTAGCTCTGTCCTCTCAGACCTATGGCTGCCCTGCACCAGATTATCATTTCACTCATTGGGGGTATCACAATGGGATTTGAGTCAGTGACCCGTACATTACCAATTTCGCCGTCTGTAAGCTTCGCTTGCTGCTGACACATCAGGGCCCGGATCTCTCTTTGGATTACTCCCTTTTGTCTTGATCTGGCAATTTCAGCGAGCTGTTGGAGTAAGAACACAACTTCTCCCAGACAGTTACTGATAATGTTAGTACCCAAAATTATATTTAAACCGTTCTCCTCATTTACAGTCTTCACTACTAGAAGCCCCTGGTCTTTCAACTCCTCTCTGCCCACTTTCACATCCACACATTTTGTCCCGAGTACTTCTACAGGAAGACCATTAGAAGCATACACGGTAAAGTCAGGGCTCGGGGGTTTAAGACTGTCCATTGACCAGAACTTAGTATATAGGGCATCAGGTATTAGGGTCACCTGAGACCCAGTGTCTAACAATGCCGGAACTGCAATACCATCTAGAATGATAGACAGGTAGGGTCGCCCACCCACATACCTGCGGTTCCAGTCTAGGGGGCCTGACGGATCTCCTCCTGGGTGTTGGCCCTCGGACCCAGGTTCTGCCCGTTTAAAGGACACTGTGGAGACATATGACCTTTCCGGTGGCAACGGTAACAGGTGATCTCCCGACGAGGAGGGTGTTGATCAGAGGTCGCTCCTGGGGGTGGCGTTGTCCTCCTCCGGGGGGGCGACGTCTTCCTTCTTCTCCGGTTCATCCACGGGACGTCTTCTGGGCAGTCAGCTAATAAGATCTTCCCTTCTTTCTCTTTCCGCAGCTGCAGGGCACTCATCACAGCAGCCAGATTTTTAGTCAGCTGGCGCACCTCTGAGCGCAGACAGTCCAATTCACTAGGGGGTGTCACCTGCGTTTTGGCTTCTGCCACTAGCGGGGAAAAGGGGGGTACTGCCGGTTCCAGAGTGACTTCACCCTGGTGATGTTGGGTTGCCACCTCAGGTTTGCCCAGGGGTCGCAGCCCTTTTATTGCCATGTCCTTTAGGGCATCAAAGGTAGCATCAGGATGATCTAAGGACCACCAGTTTACAGTTCTGCGTTCCTCTTGGGATCTCAATCCCTGTACAAATTGTTCTTTCAGCATCTTATTTTCGTCGATAGCATTTATATTATTAATCTGCTTAAGGGCTCTCAGGGCTCCTTGTAGTCGGCAAGCGTAGTCCCTGATGCTGTCACCTGGCTGCTGTGAACAGTGGTAGAAGGCCATCCGGAGATCCGTTTCTGTGCGGTCTTCAAACATGGCATGTAGCTTAAAGAGGATCGCAGGTACTGTGTAGCCCTGGTGTTAGGCACACGCAGTACCCTGGAGAGTGTGTGGCGAGACAGCAGTTTAATGCTCAATACCCATTCACTCAACATACACTAGACACACCCTTAGGGTAGTGTAGTTACTTGTTAGGGAGTGGTCAGAGGGTGTATTGGTTGAGTGATTAGAGTAGTCAGTTTCCTGTCTTCGGACAGAGCAGACGTGTGGAGTCTAGCTGGGACTAGGAGGGAGGAAGCAGTCCAGCCTGGTTCTTCATCAGTTCAGAAAGTGGAGGCCAGTACGGGCGAGATATAGATCCCCTCAGCCTGGTCAGAGCTGTACCTCACCTGAATACATTGACAAAGAAAGAAGAAGCTTAGTGCAGAATTACTTCAGTCACCTGTCTCAAGGACAGTGAAAGGTTCAGAGACGTGCTCCTGCCTAATGGATAACTGAGAATCTGGAACTAACTCTAAAGGAAGAGAAGAAGGGAGTGATTACATGACTTTTTGCAAGTGTGAGTGTTTATGCTACCAGCGAGGACAAGGCGAAAGGCACAGTGGAAAGATTATTGGAAAAGTGCTTTTGGATTGAAGAAGTCCTGCACATTGTAACCGGTCACTGGGGACCGAAGGATCACTATTAGCTACAAGCATAGTGGTAAGAAAACCAGGGATTTACCGGACCTTAGGTCGCGGCAAACAGCCCCAAATAGTCAGTACGTAACTGGGGTCAGGGGGAGTGAAGACTTTGAGCCTGATCAGCAA
Source organism: Oophaga sylvatica (assembly GCA_033576555.1). Taxonomy (NCBI): domain Eukaryota; kingdom Metazoa; phylum Chordata; class Amphibia; order Anura; family Dendrobatidae; genus Oophaga; species Oophaga sylvatica. Next base: position 22,498 of record JARQOD010000715.1, read on the forward strand.
GATAGGAATTCAGCTCTCTCACAGGAAGGCTCCTACCACAAAACTGACTGGGCGGTACAGCTATGGAATAGCTGGAGTTATTGAGGGAACTACGCTTCAGGCTGGTTGTACTCATCGTGTTGAAAGTAAAGGAGGCCCCTAACTTGTCCAGCTGCTATCTCAAAATACACTCTCCTTGGATCAGCCTCCCTGGGACCTGCCTGAACATCTTACAAGTAAAGGTATGGAAAGACGCTGACCGTGTGAGACTGTGTTATTTATCTGCACCCGACTTCACTAACTTCATAGACTTTGAGGGACCAGTCCCACCTGTAGGGGACCCGACATCTAGCTGCCTCACCATCCCCTCAGAGATCTACAGCAGCGCTGGTACAAATTACCAGAAGACTACAGGTGGCGTCACGAACTGTATATAAATCTATCCCCTGTAAATATTCCCCCCAACAAACGCCAGACCGCCAGGGCCACAGACCGAGCCACCGCTGCCTGTGACAAATCCCCATAGACTTCCATGGGCTCGGCTCTGAGTACCCCATTGCCCTGGTAACCCACAATTGTGGTGGCGGGTCGACACAAAACTTTGGCGTCACGAACAGGATACGAAACTCGCAAAATTGCGAGCCCTGTGTGCCTATGGAGTTGTTTTTGTGAAAAGGACTGTTTGCACTTTTGGCGCCAAAAATCGCCATCTTTGTCGCCATATTCGCGCCCTCAGGCGCTGGAGAAGAAGGTGGGCGTACCTTCGTGGGCGTCTACCCCCCTGTGGCGCGAAGAAAATGCCTGCCCTCTCAAAGTGCTATTACAATATGCGATCCTGCCCTACAGCAAAGGAGGTCCGCCTCCTCTTCACCTTCCCTGCGAGGAGGAGGAGACGCAAACCCCGCCTCCACGGAAGAGACCGGATGTCTCTGGAGGAAGAAGAGAGAATCTTCTGGAACATCATGGAAGCAGGACGTGTGCAGCCGAGCAGGGAAGCGGAGGAAGGCAGGCCCCGTGCCCCAGCCAAGCTGCCACCAGCACCGGAGTTATCCGTGGTCCTGCACCTGCAGCAGGCGTTGCTAGAAATTCAGGAAGAAAATGCACGCCTGAAGAAGATGGTCCAGTACCAACCTGGATTTGAAGAGATCGAGAGACGCCGGCGTACCCTGGAGCAGCGGAGGCTGTGGGACGCGGTGATCTCTCCCCTCAACGACCCCCCACGATTCGAGTTACCGAAGATTCTGCTGCCCAAGGCGAAGGAGCAACCGGAGGCTGCCCCCGAAAGTACCGATCCTGATCCCACCGGTGAAGCGGTGGAGGCGAAGGAGGTTGAGGAGGTACCGCCAGTTCCGGAACGCCCGCCCGGCCAGGAGGCCGCAGCAGATGATCGGTCCCCGACAGGGACACCGGAGAGGTCCTGTCTGTCGTTACCAGACGTCGACTGGGACGAAATGGCGCGCCTGGATGACGTCGCCTACACCGCCCAGTGGGAATATGAGTGGCAGCGTCGTGAGGAGAAGCAGAAACGCCAGCAGGAGGAAGAGCGGGAAGCTCAGCGGAATCGTCAGCGGCAACATGCAGAGCTGATCGCGGACAAGGAGAGTGTCCGGAGAGAGAAAGGTACCCTGAGGGAACCGCGGCGGCAGGGGTGTGTGACTGAGTTCCAGCTCCGGAAGGGCTGGGGCTTCATCCGTGAACCGGGCCTCTACCCAGGGGTCTTTGTTAGTCGCAGGGACGTAGAATCCCACCTACCGCAAGGCCATCCCGGGAGGGACTTAGTTAATGGAGACATTGTCACGTACACATGGCACTGGGGAATGAAGGGATGGTATGCCCTTAACGTCACCATTGTCCGTGACCCCGTCCCCGACGCAGGTAACGTCGTCACTACCGCAGCGTCCCCGTCTCCAGCTCAAGCAGTATCCGGCCGTGCCCCAGCGTCGCCCCCTTCAGGTTCATCGCAAAGGAAAGCCACCTCTACATCGCAATATGCGACCCAGTCTCAATCGCAATCCATGACACGGTCCATATCGTTAACTGTGATTGAAACGCAATCGGTGTCTCGCAAGGAGAAAGTACCCGTTGCGCCCCTAGAGGTTCGCACGAGAACTGTGGCGACCCAGACCCTAATAGCAGCGCATGACTTGTTAGTAATGGGATCTAGGGACCATCGCATTGTTCCAGCCCCCGGGGTGGAAAGTGTACTTGAAATAAATGAATAATTAAACAGTAAAGAAGAATCGGTGAGATCCATATAGGGTCTACCATAAGTAAAGTTGTAGAAAGTTTAAGTATGTTTACAAATTTTTGCACAAGTTGAAGAGTATAACGTATATAACATATATATATATATTTCTAACAGTAGAATGCCCGGCTGGGTAAACAGAGAAAAAGTTTGCACTTTAGTATTATTATAATGTGATATTATATCTGTGTCTTTGTTTTACAATGGACTTTGAGGTTGAGGACTGTGCCAGCCCAGAACTTATTTGTATATAGTTGCGCTTCGGTGCTTTATCTTGGTTTTACATAAAACCAGCACAACTACCTCTGAATACAAAAACCCGTGTGGTGTGGCACTGAGTGAGGTCTGCATTCGGATGTCCTGCAGCCCACCCAGGACCCACGTTGAAGGTTTGGTGCGGGTCCTTCACAAGAATACTGTATATTTATTGAATGTTTTGATGCCTTAATACTTTTGTATTTTTCTATATATAATGTGTTGTTGGCAACGTTCAAGATATCCTCACCTCCCGGATGGGACGAATTAATGTTTAATGTTAATGTTAAATGCATAAACAAAACTGTCTCTTTTGTATTTTACAGCCCGGGAGTGCTGTCTTTTACCATGGGGGAATGTGTAGCCCTGGTGTTAGGCACACGCAGTACCCTGGAGAGTGTGTGGCGAGACAGCAGTTTAATGCTCAATACCCATTCACTCAACATACACTAGACACACCCTTAGGGTAGTGTAGTTACTTGTTAGGGAGTGGTCAGAGGGTGTATTGGTTGAGTGATTAGAGTAGTCAGTTTCCTGTCTTCGGACAGAGCAGACGTGTGGAGTCTAGCTGGGACTAGGAGGGAGGAAGCAGTCCAGCCTGGTTCTTCATCAGTTCAGAAAGAGGAGGCCAGTACGGGCGAGATATAGATCCCCTCAGCCTGGTCAGAGCTGTACCTCACCTGAATACATTGACAAAGAACGAAGAAGCTTAGTGCAGAATTACTTCAGTCACCTGTCTCAAGGACAGTGAAAGGTTCAGAGACGTGCTCCTGCCTAATGGATAACTGAGAATCTGGAACTAACTCTAAAGGAAGAGAAGAAGGGAGTGATTACATGACTTTTTGCAAGTGTGAGTGTTTATGCTACCAGCGAGGACAAGGCGAAAGGCACAGTGGAAAGATTATTGGAAAAGTGCTTTTGGATTGAAGAAGTCCTGCACATTGTAACCGGTCACTGGGGACCGAAGGATCACTATTAGCTACAAGCATAGTGGTAAGAAAACCAGGGATTTACCGGACCTTAGGTCGCGGCAAACAGCCCCAAATAGTCAGTACGTAACTGGGGTCAGGGGGAGTGAAGACTTTGAGCCTGATCAGCAAGATAGGAATTCAGCTCTCTCACAGGAAGGCTCCTACCACAAAACTGACTGGGCGGTACAGCTATGGAATAGCTGGAGTTATTGAGGGAACTACGCTTCAGGCTGGTTGTACTCATCGTGTTGAAAGTAAAGGAGGCCCCTAACTTGTCCAGCTGCTATCTCAAAATACACTCTCCTTGGATCAGCCTCCCTGGGACCTGCCTGAACATCTTACAAGTAAAGGTATGGAAAGACGCTGACCGTGTGAGACTGTGTTATTTATCTGCACCCGACTTCACTAACTTCATAGACTTTGAGGGACCAGTCCCACCTGTAGGGGACCCGACATCTAGCTGCCTCACCATCCCCTCAGAGATCTACAGCAGCGCTGGTACAAATTACCAGAAGACTACAGGTGGCGTCACGAACTGTATATAAATCTATCCCCTGTAAATATTCCCCCCAACAAACGCCAGACCGCCAGGGCCACAGACCGAGCCACCGCTGCCTGTGACAAATCCCCATAGACTTCCATGGGCTCGGCTCTGAGTACCCCATTGCCCTGGTAACCCACAATTGTGGTGGCGGGTCGACACAGTACCGACTCCTGATCAACGGTATCCCAAGTCTCCACTTCCCTCTCAGCAGCGCCAGTTAGCTGCCCTATCAGCACAGCAGCTTTTTGTCTCTCAGGCATGGAGTACATTTCTAGGATGCTGCATAACTTCCGCTTGAATCCTGCTAAAGTGCCTGGCTCACCGCTGTACTGGGGAAGCCATTTCGCCCCAGGCATATATGGGAGCGTTAGTGGCATGAGCGGGACTACCGGACTGGGTGCTGGGCCTGCGCCCCCATCTGGCGCTACAATGCCACGCGGTGCGGGGTCGGGGCCTCCGGCTGGGGCCGCACTGTCGGCCGGTTGTTGTGACATATTAGCGCCCCCTTGGTTAAACGGAGCCTACCGGTTTCAGAAGCTGCTATTTCACAGGCACAGCAGTGGGAACAGGACCTTCGTCGCAGGCGCTCTGATGTCAGAGCGTCCACTTCCTGCCGCAGGACCTGCCGCTGAGTCAGAGCCGGGGGCGTGTCCAAGACTTTGCGCGCTCTTTCAGGTACGCCCACCTTCTTCTCCAGCGCCTCAGGGTGCGAATATGGCGGCAAATATGGCGGTATTTGGCGCCAAACAACAGCAACAGTCTTTTTCACAAAGCACTCCACAGGCACACAGGGCTCGCAATGCTGCAAGTTTCGGATCCTGTTCGTGACGCCAAGTTTGTCGTGACCCGCACCACAATTGGGTTACCAGGGCAACGGGGTACTCAGAGCCGAGCCCATGGAAGTCTATGGGTTTGTCACAGGTAGCGGTGGCTCGGTCTGTGGCCCTGGCGGTCAGGCGTATGTTGGGGGGGGATTATTTACAGGGGACTGGTATATAACAGTTCGTGACGCCACCTGTAGTTTTCTGATCACTAAGACCAGCGCTGTTGTAGATCTCTGAGGGGATGGTGTGGCAGCTAGATGTCGGGTCCCCTACAGGTGGGACTCTTCCCTCAGGGTCTATAGTGATTATGATGTCGTGAAGGTATGCAGTTAAATGACACAGTCTCACACATTAAAGCTTCTTTCCATACCTTTTACTTTCCAAGATGATAAGGCAGGTCCCGGGAAGCTGTTGGGGTGGATGGAGGATGCGTTTCAAGGTAACGGCTGAGTAGGTTAGAGGCCTCCTTAACTTTCAATGTAACGAGTCCAACTTGCATGAAGCTAAGTTCACTCAAAAACTCCAGCTAATTCAGTAGCTGTACTGCCCGGTCAGCATGGTGGTCGAGTCTTCTAATGGATAGAACTAAGTTCCTTCTCTTGTCGTGCACTGACTCAAAGTTCTTGTTCTACCTGACCCTGGTTTCGTACTGACAACAGGGCTTGTTCCTGTGACTTGAAGTCCAGCGAACCTCTGGCTATTCTATCACTACGCTTGAAGCTGTAGCGACACTTCGGTCCCCAGTGACCGGTGACTAATGCAGGATAGTCCAATCCTTCAAGCACTTCTATAATTCTTTCCACTGCGCCCTTCGCCCTGCTCGCGCTCTTAATATCAGCACTGACTAGACTAGGATAATATTCAGTCATCCGTACTAGCCTCCACTTCTGTACCGTCTCCCTGTGTTGACAGGAGATCTCGGCTCTCCAAAAGGCACCAGTCCCGACTCTCTGCACGCTCACAGGAGAACTTTCAGACTGCACTGTGCTACAGGACACTCCCCTATACACCCCTGCTGGGTGTGTCTGAAATGTATATGAGTGATGTCGAGCCTTAACCGTTACCTCTCCACTCATCCTCCCGGATAATGTGTGCCTTACATACCAGGGCTACACACACAGGCAGCAGTAGATGTAGTAGTCAGCTTCCTTCTATCCACCGCTCACTGACCGTTCCTCAGCCCTCAGGCTAATCTGACAGGAGTTTCCCCCTCACAGCTCGTCTGAGGTAACTGCGTTCTCCAAAGTAGTGTCTGCTCTCCCTGAGGTAACACCAACGACTAACTAACGTTCAGCTAGATTGTCTTCATCTCACTGCTATCTCAAGGGCTCCCTCTGGTGGAACCAGGAAAAATGTGAAGTGTTGTATGCTTATCAGGTATTTGTGAATTATCTTTCTGTGCATCCTCCAAGGAACATGTGTCACCAAGCGCAGCTGGGCCACACATCCCCCCCTAGTTATATTCAGCACTCCCGGGCTGAAAAAGAAAACAATTTTTTATAATAACAACAATAACATAACTCATCCCTTGCGCGAGGTAAGGACACTTCAAACGTTACAATGTGTACAAATGGCAATAGAAAAATATCAAATACTTTTACAGTGCAAATAAATACAAGATTCTTGTGGAGTACCCGCACAAAACCTCCCACGGGGGTCCTGGGTGGGCTGCAGGACTTCTCTGCTGCAAACCTCACTCAAGGCCACACCATACGGGTTTTTCTTCTGAGGTAGAATGGTTTGCTTAAAACCAAGATGGGGCACTGAGTGCCAACTATTTACAACACAGTTTTTGGGCTGGCAAAGTCCTCAGCCACGCAGTCCTTCAAAAAGAAACACATTTCACCTATCACATTACCCAACTAGGGTATACTACTTCAGCATGTAAGCATTATCATCATATAACATTCTCAATAAAATGCAATTTTCTTCATAACTTTGTACAATTAAGTAAACCCTGTCTGGGTCATACTGGATTAATTTGCTAGGACTACTCTTGGTACCTAACAGGTAACCTTCCTTTCGTTGTGCGTACTGACCTACGTGGTGTGGTGTCAGGTATAGTAGCATCTAGCCTATCTGTGCTGCGTGCTGGCAAACTGTAAATCCGCCTCCACCTCTCTAGGGATCTGGCAAGCATACTAGCGACTGGGCGATGCGGTTCTGCTCCGCCAGGGGATTCTTCTACCTGAGACCCAACATCTGAAGGTTCCACATTTTGAGATTCCATTCTTTGAGATACTACTTCTGGAGATGCTACAGGAGCAGGTTCTTCTTGAACTATTTCTTCTGCTGCGGCAACTGGCTCAACTGAACGTTGAAGCGCTTCTTGTGGTTGGTAAAATTGAAGTACTGGAATAATCACAGCGTCTCCGATACAAGGCCAATCTGCAAGAAAATCTCCTAGGTCCGTGTGTATGACTTCACCTGATTTCTCTTTTTCCATAACAAGTTCTTCCTCGGGAAGTTTTAACATGTCTGGACACAGTTTAAGGTGGTCTCTTGATACCGTGGTGGTCGTCTTTCCTCCATCTTTGCTAATGGTACAGGTTTTCCTGTTGTCAAACTTGGAATCTTGCACGACATATGGCTCTTGTTCCCACTGATCATCCAATTTGTGCATTCTTCTTTTTCTTTTTAGCACAATTTCTCCAGGCATAAAAGGCTTAGCTGGCGCACTTTTGTTGTAGTTCTCCTCTTGCTTTTCCCTTACTTTATTGAGACTATCTTCCACGCAGGCTTGTACTCTCCTGTACTGTTCCTGTCTGTTTGTGTCCCAATCTTCGGTAGTAACATCAGCTTCTGGTTCTACAACACCAAGTTCCAAATCCATGGGCAGCTTTCCTGGTCTTGCTCGCATAAGGTAGGCTGGAGTGCAGTTGGTGGAACTCACAGGTATGTGATTGTACAGATCTACCAGGTCAGGTAGTAGGTCTGGCCACCTATTCCTCTCCTCAAGTGGTACCGTCTTCAGCAGATCAATGACTATGTGATTCATCTTCTCACAGAGACCATTGGTTTGGGGTGGTACGGTGTGGTTCTTATCTTCTTACACCCGTACAAGTGACAGAATTCCTTAAACAGTTCGGCTTCAAATGCAGGACCCTGATCAGTTAACACTTGCTCTGGATATCCATGGGGTCTGCAGAAATACGCCTGAAACGTCTTTGCTGCTGTTTCAGCTGTCTGATCTTTGACAGGGGCGACCACCAGGAACCTGGAGTAGTGATCCACCATTGTCAGGGCATATGAGTATCCTGACCTGCTGGGTGACAACTTGACATGGTCCAAGGCCACAATCTCCAAGGGACGAGTAGTCTTGATGGGCTGCAGGGGTGCTTTCTGGCTACTGTAGTCTTTTCTTCGGAGGCTACAGGACGCACAGTTTTTACACCATTTCTCGATGGAACTTCGCATTCCCACCCAGTAGAAACGATACTTCAGCAGGGTTTCCAGCTTCTTCCAGCCAAAGTGCCCCGCTCGATCGTGGTAGGCTTCCAACACCATCTGGATGTCTGTTCTTGGCACTACTATCTGCCATACCATCTCATGGGTTCTGGGGTTGACGTACCTTCGGCATAGCTTCTCTCGGTAGATAAACAGCCGGCTTCTCTCGTTCCACAGCTGCTTCGCTTGTTGAGACGCATCCTTCTCCAAGGAGGAACCTTCCTGAGTTATCAGTTCCTTGATGTGGCTGACAACCGGGTCACTGTTCTGGGTCTCCTTCCAGCTGTGGTGAGGTAAAGGGTTTAACGTCTTACCACGCTGCCTCCTGTAGGCTCGTTGCTCGTGGATCATCCCATTTCTGTGGAATGCAGGTAGCTCAATCTCTTCTAGGTCATCCAATTCCTCTTCCGTGTCGGACTCATGCGGCATTCTGGACAAGGCGTCAGCGTTGGCGTTCTTACGGCCGCCCTGTACTTGATGGTAAATTGATAGTTCGACAGCCGAGCCATCCAACGTTGCTCCATGGCTCCCAGCTTGGCTGTTTCAAGATGTGTCAAGGGGTTATTATCAGTGTAAGCAGTGAACTTGCTGGAGGCTAGATAATGCTTGAATCTTTCTGTAATGGCCCGGACCAGCGCCAGGAACTCCAACTTGAAGCTGCTATAGTTCTCTGGGTTTCTCTCAGTCGGCCGGAGCTTCCTGCTTGCATATGCGATGACTTTTTCTTGGCCATTTTGCTTCTGACTGAGGACAGCTTCCAATCCTTCGTTGCTGGCATCAGTGTACAGCAGGAACGGCTGGCTGTAGTCAGGGTAGGCTAAGATTTCATCGCCTGTCAGGATCTCTTTCATCTCTTTGAATGCCTCAGCTTGTTCTTTACCCCAGTGGAATGGAGGATTTCTGCTCTTGAGGGGTTGTCCTACCAGGAGGTCCTGCAAAGGCGCTGCTTTCTTGGTGTAGTCCTTTACAAACCTCCGGTAGTAACCTGTCAGTCTCAGGAACTGACGCACCTCCTTGAGATTCCTTGGTTCTGGCCATTTCTGGATGGCAGTGACCTTCTCGGGGTCCAGCGCTACTCCTTCTGAGCTGACCACATGTCCCAAGTACTGTACCTTTTGTTTGAGCAGATGGCACTTTGAAGGCTTCAGTTTCATCCCATACTTGGACAGTGACTCGAATACCTCTGCCAGGTGCTTCAGATGATCCTCATACGTCTTGGAGTACACAATTACGTCGTCCAGGTACAGCAACACTGTTTCAAAGTTGAGATGTCCCAGGCAACTCTCCATCACTCTCTGGAACGTTCCCGGGGCACTGCTGAGTCCAAACGGCATTCTGTCAAACTCACAGAGTCCCATTGGGGTGGTGAAAGCCGTCTTCTCCCGATCCTCCTCAGCCACAGCTACTTGCCAGTACCCACTAGTGAGGTCGAGGGTGGAAAAATAATTAGCAGTTTTTAAGGCAGCTAAGGATTCCTCAATGCGTGGTAAATAGTGTTGAGCGATACGATACCGCAAGTATCGGGTATCGGCCGATATTAGCTGTATCGGACTTTCGATATTGACTTTCGATATTTCCCATATATCGTATACCGGAATCGGAATTGTCACTGTCACTGTTATGTTTCGGTAGCTGAGGAGTGCAGGTAAAAAAAGGAAATACACCAGAGCAGTTGGAATCTATGAGATTGCAGTACCCTGACTAACCACCGCAACTAGAGGCAGCCGTGGAGCGTTCCTACGTTGGTCCTAGACGCCTCGTCACAGCCTGAGAAACTAACTACACCTAAAGAAAGAAATAGGAAAGCTATCTGCCCCGGAGCAGAATCCCAAAGATAATAGAAAGCCCCCAAACATGTAATGGCGGTTAGACAAGAGGAAATACTGACACAGAAAGAAAATAGAATGAGCAAACGCTGGGGCCCAAACTATCTAAATAGAAAAGGACAGGAAGGGTACTTACTGCAATCTCAGAAAACCCTGAAAAACACCAACTCTACTAATTTCAAAATCACCTGAGATCACACGACCTCTACCACCTAAATTAGTTCTCTGGTGTAACAAAATCAAAACAGCAGCCACTGAAAAAACTGGAAAAAGCAAAAGTACAAAACTCAGTGGCTGAACTAAACAGAGAGGGCAAAAGCCCCCGGAGGGGACCCTGAAGGCCCCCACAGAAGTGCAGGACAAAATGCAAAAATATAGCACAAACACAAAAGAAGAAAATGTCTTATCTGATAGCAGGAGATGCAGACACGACACAGCAGGCTACAAGGGAAACTGGAAAGAAGGATTCAGACCAGAACAATTGATCACCGGCAACCCTGATGGGAAAATGACTCCCTTATATAAGACCAGTCAGTAACACCTGATTCCCAGTCCTCACAATCTTCACTAGTACAGCTTGTAACCACCAGAGGGAGCCTCTGCTCAGAACTCATCTCAAACCCATTCACAACAGTACCCCCCCCTTGAGGAGGGGTCACCGAACCCTCATTTGAGCAACCAGGTCGGTCAGGATGAGTTCTATGATACGCACGGATAAGTCTCCTAGCATGGATGTCCGAAGCAAACACCCAAGAATTGTCTTCCTGACCATAACCTCTCCATTTAACCAAATACTGGAGTCTTCGTCTAGAAAAACGAGAATCCAATATTTTCTCAACCACATACTCCAGATTGCCCTCAACCAAAACAGGGTCAGGAGGCACAGCAGCAGGAACCACTGGCTCAACAAACCTCTTCAACAAGGACTTGTGGAACACGTTATGGATCTTAAATGTCCCTGGAAGAAGCAAACGAAAAGAAACAGGATTAATAATCTCCATGATCTTATAAGGTCCAATGAACCTAGGCTTAAATTTAGGAGATGCTACTCTCATAGGAATATTCTTTGAGGACAACCAGACCAAGTCCCCCACTTTAAACCGAGGACCATCAGTCCTATGCCGGTTAGCAAACCGCTGGGCCTTCTCCTGAGAGAGGGACAACCTCTCCACTACCTGGTCCCAAATCTATTGCATACGCTCAACAACAGAGTCAACACCTGGACAGACAGAAGCTTCCGTCTGTCCTGAAGAAAATCGAGGGTGAAACCCAGAATTACAGAAAAACGGAGACATCAAAGTGGCAGAGCTAGCCCTATTATTAAGAGCAAACTCAGCCAAAGGCAAAAAAGAGACCCAGTCATCCTGATCAGCAGACACAAAGCATCTTAGATAAGTCTCCAATGTCTGGTTTGTTCTCTCAGTTTGACCATTTGTCTGAGGATGAAATGCCGAGGAGAAAGACAATTGAACACCCAGTTTAGAACAAAAAGTCCTCCAAAATCTGGAAACAAACTGGACTCCTCTGTCAGACACAATGTTCTCAGGAATGCCGTGTAAACGAACCACGTGCTGAAGGAACAATGGCACCAATTCAGAGGAGGAAGGCAACTTAGTAATGGCACAAGATGTATCATTTTGGAAAACCTATCACAAATTACCCAGATGGTGGTCATTCTCTGAGAAACAGGAAGATCGGAAATGAAATCCATAGAGATATGGGTCCATGGTCTCTTGGGCACAGGCAATGGCATCAACAAACCACTAGAGCGAGAGCAAGGCTTGGAGCGAGAGCAAGTCCCGCAGGACTGCACAAATTCCCTGACATCGCGAGACAAGGTAGGCCACCAAAAGGACCGACTAACCAAGTCTCTGGTACCAAAAATTCCGGATACCCAGCCAATGCGGAACAATGAATCTCAGACATCACACTCTTTTTCCATTGGTCCGGGACAAACAATTTTCCAACAGGGCAGCGCTCGGGCCTATCCTCCTGACACCCCTCCAGAGCAAGTCTCAAATTGGGCGAGATGGCGGAAAGAACTACACCCTCCTTCAAAATAACAGAAGGATCAGATAACTCAGGAGAGTCTGCAAGGAAACTCCTCGAGAGGGCATCCGCCTTAACATTCTTAGTGCCAGGAAGAAAGGAAACCACAAAATTAAAACGTGTGAAAAACAAGGCCCACCTGGCCTGTCTAGGATTGAGTCGCTTGGCAGATTCCAGATAGACCAGATTCTTATGGTCCGTAAGGACCACCACCTGATGTTTGGCTCCCTCCAGCCAATGTCTCCACTCTTCAAAAGCCCACTTCATGGCCAATAACTCCCGATTACCCACGTCATAATTACGTTCAGTAGGAGAAAATTTTCGAGAGAAAAAGGCACAAGGGTTACTTTTAGAGGTCTCTGGATCTTTTTGGGACAAAACGGCACCTGCCCCAATTTCAGAGGCATCAACCTCCACCTGAAATGGCAGAGAAACATCAGGCTGCCGTAGAACAGGAGCAGAAGTGAATCTCTGCTTAAGTTCCTGAAATGCAGAGACTGCCTCAGGAGGCCAATTCACCACATCAGAACCCTTTCTGGTCAAATCAGTTAATGATTTAACAATAACCGAGAAATTACCAATAAATTTACGATAAAAATTGGCAAAACCCAAAAATCTCTGAAGAGCCTTTAATGAAGTAGGTTGGACCCAATCACAGATGGCCTGAACCTTGACCGGGTCCATTTCAATAACAGATGGGGACAAAATGAATCCCAGAAATGAGATCTTCTGTACGCCAAAAAGACACTTTGATCCCTTCACATACAGAGCATTCTCTCTCAAAATCTGGAATACAGTTCGAACATGTTTCACATGAGAGTCCCAGTCATTAGAAAAAATCAAGATATCATCCAAATAAACAATCAGAAATTTGTCCACAAAATCCCTGAAAATGTCATTCATGAAGGACTGGAAGACGGAATGAGCATTAGTGAGCCCAAAGGGCATCACTAGGTACTCAAAATGCCCTTCGGGGGTATTGAATGCCGTCTTCCATTCATCCCCGTGCTTAATGCGAATAAGGTTATACGCCCCCCTGAGGTCAAGCTTGGTAAACCAAGTAGCGTTTTTCACCCTGGAAAACAGGTCAGAAATCAAGGGTAACGGTATTGATATTTCACAGTAATATTGTTCAAGAGACGATAATCAATACACGGCCTTAATGAACCATCTTTTTTGGCCACAAAGAAAAAACCGGCACCTAAGGGTGAAGAGGATGGTCTGATATGACCCTTCTCCAATGATTCCTTGATATAAGACTGCATAGCGTCATGTTCAGGTACAGACAAGTTAAAAAGGCGACCTTTAGGGAATTTACTACCCGGCACTAATTCAATAGCGCAGTCATAGCTCCTATGGGGAGGTAAGGATGCAGATTTACTTTCGCTAAACACATCAGAAAAATCAAACAAAAAGTCAGGAACATCCTGAGCCTGGGGGAGGCAGAAAAAACAGGAGTGTTGGTATTAACACATTGGCAGCCCCAACTGGTTACAGACACAGATTTCCAATCCAAAACAGGATTATGAGACTGTAACCAAGGGAAACCCAGCACGATAATGTCATGCAGATTATATAGAACCAAAAATTTGCAGCACTCTGGTGATCAGGTTCAACCCTCATTATCACCTGAGTAGAAAACTGGGGTTTATTCTCAGCCAAAGGGGTAGAATCGATCCCCAGTAGAGGAATAGACTTCTGTAGGGTATCAAGGGAAACCCACAACGTTTAGCAAAATCATAATCCATCAGGTTAATAGCTGCTCCAGAATCAACGAAAGCCTGAGCAGAAAATGAGGACAGAGAGCATATCAGAGTGACAGTTAATAAAAACTTAGTCTGAACACTACCCAAGACAACTGAGCGTGCAAAACGTCTTCCCCGCTTAGGGCAGACTGAAATAGCATGAGAGGCATCACCACAGTAGAAACATAACCCATTGCGCTTTCGAAACTCATGACGCTGTGCCCCAGACACCACTCCATCACACTGCATGGGCTCAGAAGCTGGCTCACAAGGCAACACCACTCCACGCATACTTCTCCGCTCACGCAAACGTCTGTCAATTTGAATCGCTAATGACATAGAATCATTGAGACAGAGGGGACAGGGAATCCCACCATAACATCCTTTACATTATCCGACAGACCCTTCCGGAAAAGGGCCACCAAAGCGTCGTCATTCCATTTGGTCAGGACTGCCCACCTACGGAATCTCTGACAGTACAACTCAGCGTCATAAGCCCCTGATTTAATGCCAACAAGGCTTTTTCAGCTTGATCAGTGACATTAGGCTCATCGTACAATAACCCCAAAGCCTGAAAAAATGCATCAACATCACTCTAAACAGGATCCCCAGGTATCAGGGAAAAAGCCCAATCCTGAGGATCGCCGCGCAGGAGAGAGATGATAATTTGAACCTGCTGCGCTGCGTTTCCTGAGGACTTAGATTTTAAGGCAAAAAACAATTTACAATTATTTTTGAAATTCTGAAACTTAGCTCGATCCCCTAAAAACAAATCTGGCATGGGGATCCTAGGTTCCACAACAGGCAACCTAGCAAGATATGCAGCAATACTCCGAACCTCAATGGCAAGCTGATCCACACGGCCAGACAACTGTGCAAACTCCATTGGGAGAAAAGATCCTCCCCAGCACCCAGAGATACAGAGGGAAAAAAAAAAAAAATGCAACAAACAGAAAAATATCTCTGACAACTCTGACAACCTTTCTTCCTTCACAATATTTTTTCCCTTCTGTGAGTACCATACAATTTATGGGCCGGTGATACTGTTATGTTTCGGTAGCTGAGGAGTGCAGGTAAAAAAAGGAAATACACCAGAGCAGTTGGAATCTATGAGATTGCAGTACCCTGACTAACCACCGCAACTAGAGGCAGCCGTGGAGCGTTCCTACGTTGGTCCTAGACGCCTCGTCACAGCCTGAGAAACTAACTACACCTAAAGACAGAAATAGGAAAGCTATCTGCCCCGGAGCAGAATCCCAAAGATAATAGAAAGCCCCCAAACATGTAATGGCGGTTAGACAAGAGGAAATACTGACACAGAAAGAAAATAGAATGAGCAAACGCTGGGGCCCAAACTATCTAAATAGAAAAGGACAGGAAGGGTACTTACTGCAATCTCAGAAAACCCTGAAAAACACCAACTCTACTAATTTCAAAATCACCTGAGATCACACGACCTCTACCACCTAAATTAGTTCTCTGGTGTAACAAAATCAAAACAGCAGCCACTGAAAAAACTGGAAAAAGCAAAAGTACAAAACTCAGTGGCTGAACTAAACAGAGAGGGCAAAAGCCCCCGGAGGGGACCCTGAAGGCCCCCACAGAAGTGCAGGACAAAATGCAAAAATATAGCACAAACACAAAAGAAGAAAATGTCTTATCTGATAGCAGGAGATGCAGACACGACACAGCAGGCTACAAGGGAAACTGGAAAGAAGGATTCAGACCAGAACAATTGATCACCGGCAACCCTGATGGGAAAATGACTCCCTTATATAAGACCAGTCAGTAACACCTGATTCCCAGTCCTCACAATCTTCACTAGTACCGCTTGTAACCACCAGAGGGAGCCTCTGCTCAGAACTCATCTCAAACCCATTCACAACAGTCACTGTGAGTGTCCGTCGGTCGGGTCTGTCAGGAGTCAGCGGCACTTACCTGGAGAAGATCTCCGGTGGTCACGGCCTGGACTGGTTGATGGCCGCCATCATCTTTCCCCGGCGGTCACATGCAGTTTTCTCGCGATAACTGCAGTGACTGCTGGGTAATCCCGGCCGTAAAGCAGTCAGTCCAATGACGTCACCGCCGGGGAAGCAGGTAATCAGCTGTGCTGCGCCGGGATGACAGCCTCTGCCTGTCATTCCGATGTAGCAGAGCTGGATCGTCGTGGGACAGTCGTTACTATGGACTGCGTCGGACAGGTGGTATACTGTTGGTTTGTTTTTTTTCCTTTTTTTACAGGAGATCGATGGCGTCGCAGGAATGAGAGTATAATAAAAAAAAATGAAAACTGTGTTGTCTCTTTTATTTCATTAAAATACTTTTTTCTTGCTGTGTCTTTTTTTTATACATTTAAAAACTTTGGGATTAATAATGGATCGGTGTCTTATTGACACCTCTCCATTATTAACCGGTCTTATTGTCACCGTGCAATCAACGGTGACATTAACCCCTTATTACCCCACTTGCCACCGCTACAGGGCAGTGGGAAGAGCCGGGTAAAGTGCCACAATTCGCACATCTTTTGATGCGCCAAATGTGGGTCTGCTGTAGCCTGGTATTATCAGGCTGTTGAGGGCCAAAATCCATGGGCCTTGACAGTCTTTTAATACCAGGCCGCAGCAGTCTGCATTTTACTTGGCTGGTTAACAAAAATAGGGGGACCCCTACGCCGTTTTTTTTTTCGCGGGGATCCCCTATTTTTTGTTAACCAGCCAAGCTAAGCAGACTGCTGTGGCCTGGTATTATCAGGCTGGCAAGGTCCATGGATATTGGCTTATTACCAGCCTGAAAAACCAGGCCTCAGCAGTCTGCTTCATCTGGCTGGTTAACAAAAATAGGGGGGACCCCACGCCAATTTTTTTCGAGGGGATCCCCTATTTTTGTTAACCAGCCAAGATATGCAGACTGCTGTGGCCTGGTATTATCAGGCTGGCAAGGTCCATGGATCTTGGCTCCTTAACAGCCTGAAAAACCAGGCCTCAGCAGTCTGCTTCATCTGGCTGGTTAACAAAAATAGGGGGGACCCCACGCCAATTTTTTTCGAGGGGATCCCCTATTTTTGTTAACCAGCCAAGATATGCAGACTGCTGTGGCCTGGTAATATCAGGCTGGCAAGGTCCATGGATCTTGGCTCCTTAACAGCCTGAAAAACCAGGCCTCAGCAGTCTGCTTCATCTGGCTGGTTAACAAAAATAGGGGGGACCCCACGCCAATTTTTTTCGACGGGATCCCCTATTTTTGTTAACCAGCAAAGATAAGCAGACTGCTGTGGCCTGGTATTATCAGGCTGGCAAGCAGGGTCGGACTGAGCCACCGGGACACCGGAGAAACCTCCGTTGGGCCCCAGCTCCTGCGTGGTGGGCCCTGATTTGAAAGGATAGGTCGCGGGGCAGAGGGGGCGGTGGCCCCGGGCCCCGCGCTCTGAGGGGGCCCACCCGGAGCTACGCTACAGTAACTGTATCGGCGTGCACAGCACGCCGATACAGTTACATTCTGCGGCAGAGCAGGGAGAATCGCTCTCCCTGCTCTGCCGCCCGGAAGCTATGGGGCCTGAACAGGCGGTGGGGGGGCCCGGTGCCAGCAGTGGGCCCCCCAACCGTCATCGGAGGGTCAGCTGTAACGGCATGGGTTGGGGCGATGATATGGGTGTGATTAGCTGTGAAATGGGTGTGGTCGGGGCGTGGCTTAAAATTTGCAGCGGCGCGCTATGCACGTCGCAGCCTTTAACCCTCTTTCCTGTCTTCAAAATTTGGGAGGTATGCTGTATGACCTCCCTACAACTTCTGGGCATGCTCCTGATGAGCGCGACGGATGGTCTCCTGAGGGATCTCCTCCCACACCTGGACTAAAGCATCCACCAACTCCTGGACAGTCTGTGGTGCAACGTGGCATGGCCTAAAATTTGCTGCAGCAGGCACAGCATGCCACAGCCTTTGTCCCTCTTTCCCTTCTTCAAAGGTTGGGAAGTATGATGGTGGGCCCCAAGAATAATTTTTCTCTGGTGGGCCCAAGGTACTCCAGTCCGACGCTGCTGGCAAGGTCCATGGATATTGGCTCCTTAACAGCCTTAAATACCATGCCTCAGCAGCAGGGGCGTACATAGAAATCATGGGGCCCCATAGCAAAAGTCTGAATGGGCCCCCCCCCCAAAAAAAAAAAAACCCAGAGCCATTGTAAATGTAAAGTGCCAGCACAGTGAGGGGACACATTAAACAAAAAAATGTATTATGCCCCCATAGATTGTGCCCCCATAGTTGCTCCATAGATCATGCCCCCATAGATTGTGCCCCCATAGATGCTCCATAGTATAGGCCCTTATGCTGCCGCAGCTGCTGCAACCAAAAAAAAAAAGACATACTCAGCTCTCGTCGCTGGGGGCCAGGTGCCCGTGTCCTGAGCAGGGGGTGACACCAGGTGCCGATGTCACCGCTCGCTCAGGGCCCCAGCACCTGAGATATTTACCTGTCCTCTCTCCACTGCTGAGCGCCGCTCTCTTCGGGCTCCTCCAGCAGTGAATGATCAGGCAGAGGGCGCGGCGCGCACTAACGACGTCATCGCGCCCTCTGACCTGAACATTGCAGCAAGAGGACGCAAGCAACGGTGGAACGGGACAGGTAAATATCCCTTATACTCACCCTTCCACCGGAGCGGTCTCTGCAGCCCTTGCTCTTCTCCCGCGGTCTCCGCCGCCAGTGTTCAGCGGTCACGCAGGACCGCTCATTAAAGTCATGAATATGTGCATATTCATGACTGTAATGAGCGGTACCACCTGACCGCTGAACACAGGCGTCGGAGACCGTGGGAGAAGAGCAGGGGCTGCAGAGACCGCACCAGGAGGGGTGAGTATATAGAAGAGCTGCGCTCCCCCTCCCCCGCCGACCCCCTGGTAGTACTGTGTCAGCACAGCTACCCGACCGTCACGGGCCCCCTCACCTGTCCGGGCCCCATAGCAGCTGCATGGTCTGCTTCATTCACGGTACGCCACTGCTCAGCAGTCTGCTTCATCAGGCTGGTTAACAAAAATAGGGGGGACCCCACGCCATTTTTTTTTCGAAGGGAACCCCTATTTTTGTTAATCAGTTCCCTCTGACGTCACTGATTGTGTCCCTGGCTGACCTGACGTGAAAGTGGAAAGCAATCAATTAAGCTTTCCATTTCCTCTCCTGTCAGCCAGGAGAGGAGCTCATTCATTTGGGGGTTTACTGTGAGGCTGCAGCATTAGCTGCGGTCCTGCAGTAAACATTAACCCTTTCTGAAGGATTACACCGTGGGACCTGACTGTGCATGGGATAGGTAAGAATAATTTTGCTTTTTTATTTTATTTTTATTACAGGAAATGGTTTTTGCAGTAAAATAAAAGATGGTCAAAAACATGTGTCTTTATTTCATTAAAATGATTTTTAATTAAAGTGTGTGTGTTTTATTTTTATTTCATGCAATAGGATTAATAATTGATAGTTGTCTAATTGACAGCTCTCAATTATTAACCTGGCTTAAGGTCACCTTTCAATAGCAAGGTGGCTTTAACCCCATATTAACCCATTCGCCACAACTACAGGGCAATGGGAATAGACGGGCAAAGTGCCAGAAAGGGCGAATCTAATTATAGATTTGTCTTTTCTGGGTGTCTGGGGGCAGATGTTAGTAGCCAGGGGGGGGCCAAAAATAATGGTCCCTTTCTGGGCTATTATTATCTGCCCCCACTCGCTGGCTTTGTCTGTCTGGCTGCGAAAATAGGGCGGGAGCCCACGCATTTTTTTTCAACAATTTTACACCTCATATATATATACATGTCATTGAATTTGTGACACATATATATATATATATATATATTTATATTTATAGTTCATACACTTCTACATAGTATAATAGCCGCTAATTCAATTGCCGGCTTTTGTGAAAATGCAGAACCCGACATGAAATGACACTTGGTTTACATAGAGTTAACCATGTCATTTCAAGTTGTTTGATCTATTGTTTTCACTAACAATTACATCAGTCTATGTGTGCAAAATTTCACACCTGTAGGGGTTAATTAAAGGTGTAAATTCGTAGCAAAAAAGTCCTTTTTTTTTTACAACGAATTTACACCTTTAATTAACCCCTACAGGTGTGAAATTTTGCACACATAGACTGATGTAATTGTTAGTGCAAATCAGATATCAAACTACATGAAAAGACATGGTTAACTCTATGTAAACCAAGTGTCATTTCATGTCGGGTGCTTCTGTCTTTTCACAAAAGCCGGCTTTACCCGGCAATTGAATCAGAGGATATTTTACTATGTAGAAGTGTATAAACTATAAATATATGTATATATACACTACCGGTCAAAAGTTTAGGGTCACTTAGAAATTTCCTTATTTTTGAAAGAAAAGCAGTTTTTTTCCAATGAAGCTAACATTAAATGATTCAGAAATACACTCTATACAGTGTTAATGTGGTAAATGACTATTCTAGCGGCAAACGTCTAGTTTGTAATGCAATATCTTCATAGGTGTATAGAGGCCCATTTCCAACAACCATCACTCCAGTGTACTTATGGTATTTTGTGTTCGCTAACTGTGTAAGAAGGCTAATAGATGGTTAAAATACCCTTTAAAACCCTTGTGCAAGTATGTTAACACAGCTGAAAACCGTTTGTTTGATTAGAGAAGCTATAAACCTGACCTTCCTTTGAGCTTGTTGAGAATCTGGAGCATTACATTTGTTGGTTCCATTAAACTCTCAAAATGGCCAAAAAAAAAGAACTTTCTTGTGAAACTCGACAGTCTATTCTTGTTCTTAGAAATGAAGGCTATTCCATGCGAAAAATTACCAAGAAACTGAAGAATTCATACAAAGGTGTGTAGTACTCCCTTTAGAGGAGTGCACAAACAAGCTCTAACCAGAGAAGAAAGACAAGTGGCAGGCCCCGCTGCACAACTGAGCAACAAGACAAGTACATTAGAGTCTTTAGTTTGAAAAATTGACGCCTCACAGGTCCTCAACTGGCAGCTTCATTAAACAGTACACATTAAACGCCAGTGTCAACATCTACAGTGAAGAGGCGATTTGGGGATGCTGGCCTTCAGGGCAGATTGGCAAAACAAAAGCCAATATTCCTCTGTCCAATGTCTGTGTTCTTTTGCCCATATTAATCTTTTCCTTTCATTTAAGCCAGTCTTAAATATGGCTTTTGTTTTGCCAATCTGCCCTGAAGGCCAGCATCCCCAAATCGCCTCTTCACTGTAGATGTTGACACTGGCGTTTAATGTGTACTGTTTAATGAAGCTGCCAGTTCAGGACCTGTGAGGCGTCAATTTTTCAAACTAAAGACTCTAATGTACTTGTCTTGTTGCTCAGTTGTGCAGCGGGGCCTCCCACTTGTCTTTCTTCTCTGGTTAGAGCTTGTTTGTGCACTCCTCTAAAGGGAGTACTACACACCATTGTATGAATTCTTCAGTTTCTTGGTAATTTTTCGCATGGAATAGCCTTCATTTCTAAGAACAAGAATAGACTGTCGAGTTTCACAAGAAAGTTCTTTTTTTTGGCCATTTTGAGAGTTTAATGGAACCAACAAATGTAATGCTCCAGATTCTCAACAAGCTCAAAGGAAGGTCAGGTTTATAGCTTCTCTAATCAACCAAACGGTTTTCAGCTGTGTTAACATACTTGCACAAGGGTTTTAAAGGGTATTTTAACCATCTATTAGCCTTCTTACACAGTTAGCGAACACAAAATACCATAAGTACACTGGAGTGATGGTTGTTGGAAATGGGCCTCTATACACCTATGAAGATATTGCATTACAAACTAGACGTTTGCCGCTAGAATAGTCATTTACCACATTAACACTGTATAGAGTGTATTTCTGAATCATTTAATGTTAGCTTCATTGGAAAAAAACTGCTTTTCTTTAAAAAATAAGGAAATTTCTAAGTGACCCTAAACTTTTGACCGGTAGTGTATATGTCACAATGACATGTATATATATATATATATATATATATATGTATTCTATGTGTGTTTATTTAGTGTTTACAAGGAAAGAAAGAGGTTTTTTTAGTTACGATATTTCTGTCCCATAGACTTACATTGGATTTCCGGTATCGGTATCGGGTATCGCCGATATTTTTTGGATATCGGCGATACCATTACGATACCGATACTTTTGGATATCGGAAAGTATCGCTCAACACTAGTGGTAAAGGGTATGCATCTTTATGTGTTATGCGATTTACTTGTCTGTAATCTACACACATTCTCATGCTTCCATCCTTTTTCTTAACTATGACTAGAGGCTGCCCAGGGACTACAACTATCCCTTATCACCCCTGCTTCCTTCATGTCACGCAACATTTCCTTAGCTTTCTGATAGTGGGCTGGAGGTATAGGCCTGTACCGCTCTTTGATGGGAGGATGACTGCCTGTAGGGATATGATGCTGTACTCCCTTAATTGTCCCAAAGTCAAGTGGATGTTTGCTAAATACCTGTGTGTACTCCTGTACCACCCGTAGTACTCCCTGTTTCTGGTGGGCGGGAGTGGTGTCTGTCCCGACATGGAGCTGCTGACACCAATCCTCCACCTGGGTTGCTGGGTCATTATCCTCCGCTGGTTGGCGGGAGGCTAAGGACTCTGTCGTGAGAATAGAGTTGTTATCTACGGTATGTAATTTAGCAACTGTGGCATAACGTGGTAAATTTACTTCATCTTCTCCCCAGTTGAGAAGTCGTACTGGTACTCTCCCATTTCGTACTTCTACTACCCCTCTAGCAATCATGAGTGTAGGTCTGTGCTCTGAACAATGGGGCTCTACTACTGCTTGGTAGTTCTGTCCTCTCAGACCTATGGCTGTTCTACACCATATTAACATTTCACTCATTGGGGTATCACAATGGGGTTCGGGTCTGTCACCCGTACATTACCAATTTCACCATCTGTCAGCTTCGCTTGCTGCTGGCACATCAGGGCCCGGATCTCCCTCTGGATCACTCCCTTTTGCTTTGGCTTGGCAACTTCAGCGAGCTGTTGGAGCAAAAACACAACTTCTCCCAGACAGTTACTAATAATGTTTGTACCTAAACCACATTTAAGCCATTTTCCTCATTTACAGTCTTTACTACTAAGAGTCCCTGGTCCTTCAGCTCCACTCTGCCCACCTTTACGTCCACGTTCTTGGCTCCTAGTATATCAACAGGGAGACCATTAGAGGCGTACACAGCAAAGTCAGGGCTCGGGGGCTGGAGACTGTCCATGGACCAAAACTTATTATACAGGACATCAGGTATGATGGTCACCTGAGATCCAGTGTCCAGCAGGGCAGGGATTGCGATCCCGTCCAAGATGATGGACAGGTAGGGTCTTCCTCCCACAAACCTGTGGTTCCAGTCTGAGGGGCCTGATGAGTCTATTCCTGGGTGTTGGCCCTCGGACCCAGGATCTGCTCGTTTAAATGACACTGTCGGGCTAGATGACCTTCCCTGTTGCAACGGTAGCAGATGATCTTTCGGCGAGGATTGTGCTGATCAAGGGTCGCTCCTGGGGGTGGCGTTGTCCTCCTCCGGTGGGGCAACGTCCTTCTTTTCCTCCGGTTCATCCAAGGGACATCCTCTGGGCAGTCGGCTAGCAGGATCTTTCCTCCTTCTTCCTTCCGCAGTTGCAGGGCACTCATTACAGCGGCCAGGTTTTTAGTCAGCTGGCGCACTTCTGAGCGCAGACAGTCCAACTCAGTAGGGGGCGCCACCTGCGTTTTGGCTTCCGCCACCAGCGGAGAAAAGGTGGATGCTGCCGGCTTTAGAGTGGCTTCACCCGGGTGACACTGGGTCGACACCTCGGGCTTCTCCAGGGGTCGCAGTCCTTTTATAGCCATATCTTTTAGGGCATCAAAGGTAGCGTCAGGATGATCCAAGGACCACCAGTGCACAGTCCTGCTTTCAGCTTGGGACCTCAGTCCCCGTACAAATTGTTCCTTCAGCATTTTGCTTTCATTAATGACACTTATAGGGTTAACCTGTTTGAGAGCTCGCAGGGCCCCCTCTAGTCGGCAGGCGTAGTCCCTAATACTGTCATCTGGTCTCTGAGAGCATTGGTAAAACCTCATCCGGAGATCTGTTTCAATGCGGTCCTCAAAAATAGTCTGTAGCTTTAAGAAAATTGAAAGCACTGATTCCTGGTCTGCCGCTGTCCAAGTCTCTACTTCTCTTTCTGCAGCACCAGTCAATTGTCCTAATACCACTGCAGCTCTTTGTTTCTCTGTCATATGGTACATGTCCATTATGCTGCATATTTTGCGCTTGAACCCTGACAGGGTATCCGGCTTACCGCTATACTGAGGGAGCCACTTTGCTCCAGGCAGGTATGGGAGCGTCAGCGGTACTATCGGGGCCACCGGACCTGGTGAGGGGCCAGCGATTTCATCCTGCGCTGCAGCGCCGGCGGGTAAGTCACCGGAGCGGTCGCTCTGGGCCGCGCTGTCAGCTTGTGGCTGCGACATGTCTGTGCCCCCCTAGTTAAGTGTGTCCTACCTTCTCCTGAAGGCTGCAGCTCTGCCAGGCACAGCGATGGGGAAGGACCTGTGTGTAGCCCTGGTATGTAAGGCACACAATACCAGGAGGATGAGTGGAGAGGTAACGGTTAAGGGTTCTACATGAGGCATACCCACTTCAGACACACCCAGCAGGGGTGTAGAGGGGAGTGGCCTTTTTAGCACAAGAGAGTCTGAAGTTCTCCTGAGAGAGTGGAGGGAGTCAGGACTAGTGCCTGTTGGGGAACCAAGATTCCTGTCGATACAAAGAGACAGTACAGTAGTGGAGGCTAGTACGGATAACCAAATATTATCCTAGCCTAGTCAGTGCTGATATTGAGTGAGTGAGCAGGTCGAAGGGCGCAGAGGAAAAGGATTCTAAGAGTTGCCTTAAGGATTGGATTATCCTGCACATTGCTCACTGGTCACTGGCGACCGAAGTGTCACTATAGCTTTAGGCATAGTGATAGAAAAACCAGAGTCTTACTGGACCTTAGGTCGCAGCAAGCAGTCCTTGGAGTGTCAGTACGTAACAGGGGTCCGGTGGAATAGGGACTTTGAGCCTGATCAGCAAAAACAAGAACCTAGTTCCATCACCAGAAGGCTCCGACCACAAAACTGACCGGGCAGTACAGCTTTGGAGAAGCTGGAGAAATCAGAGTGAACTTAGCTCTATGCAGGTTGGACTCATCATATTGGAAAGTAAAGGAGGCCCCTAAACTGCTCTGCCGTTACCTCAAAACTCATCCTCCATCTACCTCATCAGCTTCCCGGGACCTGCCTGAACAACTTGAAGTAAAAGGTATGGAAAGAAGCTTTGATGTGTGAGACTGTTTCATTTAATTGTATTCCTGCACAACATCGTCATCATCATAGCCCTGAGGGAAGAGTCCCACCTGTAGGGGACCCGACATCTAGCTGCCACACCATCCCCTCAGAGATCTACAGCAGCGCTGGTCTTAGTGATCAGAGAACTACAGGTGGCGTCACGAACTGTATATATACCTATCCCCTGTAAATATACCCCCCAACATACGCCTGACCGCCAGGGCCACAGACCGAACCAGCGCTACCTGTGACAACCCCATAGACTTCCATGGGCTCGGCTCTGAGTACCCCATTGCTCTGGTAACCCACAATTGTGGTGCGTGGTCACAACAAAAACTTGGCGTCACGAACAGGATCCGAAACTTGCAGCATTGCGAGCCCTGTGTGCCTGTGGAGTGTTTTAGTGAAAAAGACTGTTGCTGTGGTTTGGCGCCAAATACCGCCATATTTGCCGCCATATTCGCGCCCTAAGGCGCTGGAGAAGAAGGTGGGCGTACCTGAAAGAGCGCGCAAAGTCTTGGACACGCCCCCGGCTCTGACTCAGCGGCAGGTCCTGCGACAGGAAGTGGACGCTCTGACATCAGAGCGCCTGCGACGAAGGTCCTGTTCCCACTGCTGTGCCTGTGAAGTAGCAGCTTCTGAAACCGGTAGGCTCCGGTTAACCAAGGGGGCGCTAAGATGTCACAACAACCGGCCGACAGTGCGGCCCCAGCCGGAGGCCCCGACCCCGCACTGCGTGGCATTGTAGCGCCAGATGGGGGCGCAGGCCCCGCACCCAGTCCGGTAGTCCCGATCATGCCACTAACGCTCCCATATATGCCTGGGGCGAAATGGCTTCCCCAGTACAGCGGTGAGCCAGGCACTTTAGCAGGCTTCAAGCGGAAGTTATGCAGCATCCTAGAAATGTACTCCATGCCTGAGAGACAGAAAGCTGCTGTGCTGATAGGGCAGCTAACTGGCGCTGCTGAGAGGGAAGTGGAGACTTGGGATACCGTTGATCAGGAGTCGGTACCTGCGATCCTCCTTAAGCTACATGCCATATTTGAAGACCGCACAGAAACGGATCTCCGGATGGCCTTCTATCACTGTTCACAACAGCCAGGTGACAGCATCAGGGACTACGCTTGCCGACTACGAGGAGCCCTGAGAGCCCTTAAGCAGATTAATAATTTAAATGCTATCGATGAGAATAAGATGCTGAAAGAGCAATTTATACAGGGATTGAGATCCCAAGAGGAACGCAGAACTGTAAACTGGTGGTCCTTAGATCATCCGGATGCTACCTTTGATGCCCTAAAGGACATGGCAATAAAAGGGCTGCGACCCCTGGGCAAACCTGAAGTGGCAACCCAACATCATCAGGGTGAAGTCACTCTGGAACCGGCAGTACCCCCCTTTTCCCCGCTAGTGGCAGAAACCAAAACGCAGGCGACACCCCCTAGTGAATTGGACTGTCTGCGCTCAGAGGTGCGCCAGCTGACTAAAAATCTGGCTGCTGTGATGAGTGCCCTGCAGCTGCGGAAGGAGGAAGAAGGGAAGATCTTATTAGCTGATTGCCCAGAAGACGTCCCGTGGATGAACCGGAGAAGAAGGAAGACGTCGCCCCCCCGGAGGAGGACAACGCCACCCCCAGGAGCGACCTCTGATCAACACCCTCCTCGTCGGGAGATCACCTGTTACCGATGCAACCGGAAAGGTCATATGTCTCCACAGTGTCCTTTAAACGGGCAGAACCTGGGTCCGAGGGCCAACACCCAGGAGGAGACCCGTCAGGCCCCCTAGACTGGAACCGCAGGTATGTGGGTGGACGACCCTACCTGTCTATCATTCTAGATGGTATTGCTGTTCCGGCATTGTTAGACACTGGGTCTCAGGTGACCCTAATACCTGATGCCCTATATACTAAGTTCTGGTCAATGGACAGTCTTAAACCCCCGAGCCCTGACTTTACCGTGTATGCTTCTAATGGTCTTCCTGTAGAAGTACTCGGGACAAAATGTGTAGATGTGAAAGTGGGCAGAGAGGAGTTGAAAGACCAGGGGCTTCTGGTAGTAAAGACTGTAAATGAGGAGAACGGTTTAAATATAATATTGGGTACTAACATTATCAGTAATTGTTTGGGAGAAGTTGTGTTCTTACTCCAACAGCTCGCTGAGATTGCCCGACCAAGGCAGAAAGGAGTAATCCAAAGAGAGATCCGGGCCCTGGTGTGTCAGCAGCAAGCGAAGCTTACAGACGGCGAAATTGGTAATGTACGGGTCACTGACTCGAATCCCATTGTGATACCCCCAATGAGTGAAATGATAATCTGGTGCAGGGCAGCCATAGGTCTGAGAGGACAGAACTACCAAGCTGTAGTAGAACCCCACCATTCAGAACATAGACCTACACTTATGACTGCTAGGGGAGTAGTGGAAGTGGTGAATGGAAGAGTACCGGTACGGCTTCTCAATTGGGGAGATGATGAGGTAAACTTACCCCGTTATGCAACCATTGCTAAACTACATGCTGTCGACAATAATTCTATTCTCCCGGCTGAGTCCTTAGACTCCTGTCAAATAGCGGAGGACAATGACCCAGCAACTCAGGTGGCGGAATGGTGTCAGCAGCTCCATGTTGGGACGGACACCACTCCCGCTCACCAGAAGCAAGGGGTATTACGGGTGGTGCAAGAGTATGCCCAAGTATTTAGCAAGAATCCACTTGATTTTGGGATAATTAAGGGAGTACAACATCATATCCCTACAGGCAGTCATCCTCCCATCAAAGAGCGGTACAGGCCTATACCCCCAGCCCATTATCAGAAGGCTAAAGAAATGTTGCGAGATATGAAAGAAGCCGGAGTAATCAGGGATAGTTGTAGTCCCTGGGCAGCACCTCTAGTCCTGGTTAGAAAAAAAGATGGTAGCTTGAGAATGTGTGTGGATTACAGGCAGGTGAATCGCATAACACATAAGGACGCATACCCGTTACCACGTATAGAGGAATCATTAGCTGCTCTGAAAACGGCTAACTACTTTTCTACCCTTGATCTGACTAGTGGTTACTGGCAAGTGGCTGTGGCTGAGGAGGATCGTGAGAAAACGGCTTTCACCACCCCAATGGGGCTCTGTGAGTTCGACAGAATGCCGTTTGGGCTCAGTAGTGCCCCAGGAACATTTCAGAGAGTGATGGAAAACTGTCTGGGACATCTCAATTTTGAAACCGTGCTGCTATACTTAGACGACGTCATCGTGTACTCCAAGACATATGAGGACCATCTGAAGCACCTGGCAGAAGTATTTGAATCCCTGTCCAGGTACGGGATGAAGTTGAAACCCTCAAAATGCCATCTACTCAAACAGAAGGTACAATACTTGGGGCACATCGTCAGTTCGGAAGGAGTAGCGCCGGACCCAGAGAAAGTCACTGCCATCCAGAAGTGGCCGGAGCCGAAGAACCTCAAGGAAGTGCGACAGTTCCTGGGACTCACGGGTTACTACAGAAGGTTCGTGAAAGATTACACGAAGAAGGCAGCCCCTTTACAGGACCTCCTAGTAGGACAATCCCTATAGAGCAGAAACCCTCCCTTTAATTGGGTAAGGAACAGGCTGAAGCATTCCAAAAGATGAAAGAGATCCTTACGGGTGATGAGATCTTAACCTATCCTGATTACAGCCAACCGTTCCTGCTGTACACCGACGCCAGTAATGAAGGTTTGGGAGCAGTTCTCAGTCAGATGCAGAATGGCCAAGAAAAAGTCATCGCATATGCCAGCAGAAAACTCAGGCCAACTGAGAGGAATCCGGAAAATTATAGCAGCTTCAAGCTGGAGTTTCTGGCGCTGGTCTGGGCCATTACTGAAAGATTTAAGCATTATCTGGCCTCCAACCAGTTCACTGCGTTTACAGACAACAACCCCTTAACGCACCTGGAAACCGCCAAGCTGGGCGCCATGGAGCAGCGTTGGATGGCTCGGTTGTCCAATTACCAGTTTACTATCAAGTACCGGGCAGGCCGAAAGAATGCTAATGCCGACGCATTGTCCCGAATGCCGCATGACTCTGACACGGAAGAAGAATCGGACTACCTGGAAGAAATTGAGCTACCTGCGTTCCATCGAAATGGGGTAGTCCACGAGCATCGAGTCTACAGAAAGCAGTATGGTGCAACGTTAAATCCTTTACCCCATCACAGCTGGAAAGAGACTCAGGACAGCGATCCAGTGGTCAGCCGTATCAAGGAGTTGTTAAGACAGGAAGGTTCCTCTTTGGAAAAGGATGCACCTATGTCAGCAAAGCTCCTGTGGAACGAGAGAAGCCGGTTGTTCCTATACCGTGAGAAGTTGTGCAGGAGATACGTCAACCCCAGGACCCACGAGATGGTCTGGCAGATAGTGGTCCCCAGGGCAGACGTCCAAATGGTGTTGGAAGCATACCATGATCAAGCAGGACACTTTGGCTGGAGAAAGCTGGAGACCCTGTTGAGGTGCCGGTTCTACTGGGTAGGGATGCGCAGCTCCATCGAGAGGTGGTGTCGGAACTGTGGACCCTGTGGTCTCAGAAGAAAGGACTACGGTAGTCAGAAGGCACCCCTGCAACCTATCCGGACGACTCGCCCCCTGGAGATTGTGGCCCTGGACCACGTCAAACTGTCGCCAAGTAGATCTGGATACTCATACGCCTTGACCATGGTGGACCATTACTCTAGATTTCTGGTGGTTGTTCCAGTTAAGGATCAGACAGCAGTGACGGCAGCAAAAACCTTTCAAGCAAGCTTCTGTAGACCGCATGGGTATCCGGAGCAAGTATTAACCGATCAAGGACCTGCTTTCGAAGCTGATTTATTCAAGGAATTCTGTCACATGTATGGGTGCAAGAAAATTAGAACAACACCATACCACCCTCAAACCAACGGTCTTTGCGAGAAAATGAACCACATTGTCCTTGATTTGTTGAAATCCATACCGTTGGAAGACAGAAATCGATGGCCGGACTTACTACCTGATTTGGTTGACTTGTATAACCATATACCTGTAAGTTCCACTAACTGCACTCCAGCCTATCTTATGAGAGCAAGGCCCGGAAGACTACCAATGGATTTAGAACTTGGAGTGGTAGAACCGGAGGCAGACGACGCCGTTGAAAACTGGGACATCAATCGGCAAGAGCAGTACAGACGAGTGCAAGTCTGTGTAGAAGAAAGTCTCAACAAGGCACGGGAGAAATAGGAAGATATTTACAACAGGAATGCTCCTGCCAAGCCTTTGATGCCTGGAGAAGTGGTATTGAAAAGGAAAAGGAAAATGCACAAATTGGATAACCAGTGGGAACAAGAACCCTACGTTGTACAAGATTCTAAATATGACAACAGAAAAGTTTGTATCATCAGTAAGGACGGAGGAAGAACAATATCCACTGTGTCCAGAGACCATTTGAAATTGTGCCCGGAACCCTTAAAGTTTCGTGAAGAGAACTCTGTCATCAATCAAGAAGAAAGAAAAGAAGAGGTCATACACACGGATCTGGGAGATTTCCCTGCAGATTGGCCGAGACTGGGAGATGCGGTAATAATTCCGGTGTTGCAGTTTTATCAGCCACAAGAGGAAGTTCTACCTCCAGTTATGCCCATGGTGCCGGTTGAGCCAGTTCAGGAGTTACCTACTCCAGCAACACCTCAGTCTACAGAATCTCAGGAAGGACCAACAGAAGCAGCGCCCCATGCTATGGGAACCCCTGGTGAAGCTGACTCACACCGCCCAGCCATCAGTACGCTTGCCAGATCCATAGAAAGATTGAGACAGTTCTATAGTTTGCCGTTACGCAGTGCAGATAGATCACAGATTAATATACCTGAAGCTACTCCACGTAGATCAGAGCGAGCCACGAAAGGGAAGATACCCATTCGATATCAACAATAATTCGAGTAAAATAATGTAAATATTAAAGTGAAAAGTATATTTATGTGTCCTTTTATTATGACATGGACTTTGTGGCTGTGGACTATGCCAGCCCAGAACTTATCTTTGTATATAGTTGCATTTTATGCATTTTCTTGGTTCTATATCAAACTGTAACTATTACCTCTGAACATAAAACCCGTGTGGTGTGGCACTGAGCGAGGTCTGCAGCCAGATGTCCTGCAGCCCACCCAGGACCCACGTTGAAGGTTTGGTGCGGGTCCTTCACAAGAATACTGTGTATATATTGAATGCCTTGATGCTTTAATACTTTTTGTATTTTCTTACTGTACATATGGCAACGTTTAAG
The DNA here is from genome assembly GCA_033576555.1 of Oophaga sylvatica. Taxonomy (NCBI): domain Eukaryota; kingdom Metazoa; phylum Chordata; class Amphibia; order Anura; family Dendrobatidae; genus Oophaga; species Oophaga sylvatica. The sequence goes on from JARQOD010000715.1 coordinate 53,968, forward strand.
AAATCCTTACCTCCCGGATGGGAAGAGTTAATGTTTATTGTTAATGAAAAACAAAATTTCTTCTTATATTTCACAGCCCGGGAGTGCTGTATTTTACCATGGGGAATGTGTAGCCCTGGTATGTAAGGCACACAATACCAGGAGGATGAGTGGAGAGGTAACGGTTAAGGGTTCTACATGAGGCATACCCACTTCAGACACACCCAGCAGGGGTGTAGAGGGGAGTGGCCTTTTTAGCACAAGAGAGTCTGAAGTTCTCCTGAGAGAGTGGAGGGAGTCAGGACTAGTGCCTGTTGGGGAACCAAGATTCCTGTCGATACAAAGAGACAGTACAGTAGTGGAGGCTAGTACGGATAACCAAATATTATCCTAGCCTAGTCAGTGCTGATATTGAGTGAGTGAGCAGGTCGAAGGGCGCAGAGGAAAAGGATTCTAAGAGTTGCCTTAAGGATTGGATTATCCTGCACATTGCTCACTGGTCACTGGCGACCGAAGTGTCACTATAGCTTTAGGCATAGTGATAGAAAAACCAGAGTCTTACTGGACCTTAGGTCGCAGCAAGCAGTCCTTGGAGTGTCAGTACGTAACAGGGGTCCGGTGGAATAGGGACTTTGAGCCTGATCAGCAAAAACAAGAACCTAGTTCCATCACCAGAAGGCTCCGACCACAAAACTGACCGGGCAGTACAGCTTTGGAGAAGCTGGAGAAATCAGAGTGAACTTAGCTCTATGCAGGTTGGACTCATCATATTGGAAAGTAAAGGAGGCCCCTAAACTGCTCTGCCGTTACCTCAAAACTCATCCTCCATCTACCTCATCAGCTTCCCGGGACCTGCCTGAACAACTTGAAGTAAAAGGTATGGAAAGAAGCTTTGATGTGTGAGACTGTTTCATTTAATTGTATTCCTGCACAACATCGTCATCATCATAGCCCTGAGGGAAGAGTCCCACCTGTAGAGGACCCGACATCTAGCTGCCACACCATCCCCTCAGAGATCTACAGCAGCGCTGGTCTTAGTGATCAGAGAACTACAGGTGGCGTCACGAACTGTATATATACCTATCCCCTGTAAATATACCCCCCAACATACGCCTGACCGCCAGGGCCACAGACCGAGCCAGCGCTACCTGTGACAACCCCATAGACTTCCATGGGCTCGGCTCTGAGTACCCCATTGCTCTGGTAACCCACAATTGTGGTGCGTGGTCACAATACCTGCGTCGCCGGCACTCTGAAGCTCTCCACAGGACCTGCCGCCGCGTCAGCGTTGGGGCGTGTCCGGGACTCCGCGCGCTTTCTGCAGGTACGCTCCTTCTCTTTGCGCTGTAGCGCTGTACTTTGGCGGGCAATGGCGGACAATTGGCGCCAAAAATCACAAAACAGCAACACAGTCTCTAGCACAAAAACAGTCCAATTAGGCACACGGGACTCACATATAGCGAGCTTCTTATCCTGTTTGTGACGCCAAAGATGAGTCGCACAAACCAGGGCTTATGGGGTACTCGGCACCGAGCCCGTTCACTTCAATGGGGGAGAGGTCACGGGTAGCGCAGCTTGGTCCGTTGCCCTGGGCGCTCATTCAAGGGGGGAATATTTACAGGGGATTTAGAAATGTTCGTGACGCCACCTGTGGTTTCTGATCAGGGTGACCAGCGCTGCAGGGTGAATCCTCTGAGGGTTTTTACGGGGCAGCAAGGAAGTCTCCCACAGGTAAGACTGGATCCCTCAGGTATATGGCGGTGCAGGGGTGCAAGCAATAAGGCAGACACACACAAGTCAATCTCTTTCCATACCTTTACTGGTGATGGTTGCAGGCATGTCCCGGGAAGCTGCTCAGGGTGGAGGATGCACGTCCAGTAATCACTGTGTAGGGTTAAGGCCTCCTTACTTCCCGATGTGTGTGGGTTTCTAACTTGCATAAAGCTAAGTTTAACTCCTTCTCCTTGCTACGCCCGGCTGATCTTGTGATGAGGTCTTTTTGTGGACAGAACAGTGTCTCTATGGTGGTACCTGCCAGACCCCCGTCTTCCTGACCCCGGTTACGTATCAGCACTGAAGGGCCCCTCTGCGACTTGAAGTCCAGAGTCTCCAGTTTTTCCCACTAGCTGTGAAGATGCTAGCAAGCTCGGACCCGGTGTCCGGTTGTGCAGAGTGGAGGATAAGCTATCGTCGCTATTTCTCCTCAGTCACTCTCTCCCTTTTGTCCACTCGCCTGTCGTCCTACGCACACCTTAATATAAGCACAGGCAGCAGTAGATGTAGTAGTCAGCTTCCTTCTATCCACCGCTCACTGACCGTTCCTCAGCCCTCAGGCTAATCTGACAGGAGTTTCCCCCACAGCTCGTCTGAGGTAACTGCGTTCTCCAAAGTAGTGTCTGCTCTCCTGAGGTAACACCAACGACTAACTAACGTTCAGCTAGATTGTCTTCATCTCACTGCTGTCTCAAGGGCTCCCTCTGGTGGAACCAGGAAAAATGTGAAGTGTTGTATGCTTATCAGGTATTTGTGAATTACCTTTCTGTGCATCCTCCAGGGAACATGTGTCACCAAGCGCAGCTGGGCCACACACATATTTATCTCTGCTGCTTTAAAGTACTATGAGACAGTGAGAGTATGTGTGTTGAATGGGGTGTACATTTCACCTAGATACTTTGCTGACTGGTATAAGGGAAATGTATGGCTTTGTAAACCTAGTGGTAGAGAAAGGTCACTACACCTTACATTCAGTACACACTTGCAGCTCAGGCCTGAAACCACTCAGCTGTTAATTAGGAGACCAGAAGTAGGTGTCTGCGAACACAGTCAGAAAGCTCGCTTAGTCTGGACAAGGAGTCCAGGCACAAGAAGGAGTCTCCAGGAGTATGAGCTGTCTCAGTCTGGGTGCTCGATGTACCCCGGACACAGGAGTAGTCTCTGTGAGAATCCATGCGGATAGCTGCTGAATAGGAGGGGAGCTCTCTCAAGTCTGGACGTTGAAGGTGCCTTCAGACACAAGGAGGAGACTCTGTGAAACTCCATGCTGGTAAATGCTGAACATATGTGTTGTTTTGGCCCAGGCTGTTAGAGTCTGGTCCCGGATAGATAGGGAAATCTATCTAAGTGTAGTAAGTGGCTGGACAAGCCCAGGTCTTATGTTTATGATTTGGTTTTGATTATGTTCTGTTTGCTGTAGACTTTAATAAAACTGGTTGCGGCCAGTTTTTACCAGAACTGCTGTCTGTGAATGAACTGTTTCCATGCCACTCCGTCTACCCGGACGGCGATCCCAGAGCTCTATCCCCTGAAAAGCTTACAATTGGTGCTGGAATGTGCGTGCAGCACAGTGGCGAGAGACAGCAATAAAGGTGAAGTCTGTTGAAGCAGCAGCAGAGAAAAAAAAAGTGTGTCAGCAAAAACGTCTGATTGGAGCAGTCTTAAAGAGACAGTAGCCCTAATAGACTTTGCAAAGAAAAAAAAAAAAAAAAGTGTGTCAATAAAGGAGAAACGTCTGTTGGAGCAGTCTTAAAGAGACAGTGGCCCTAATAGAGTTTGCAGAGAAAAAAAAAAAAAAAGTGTCTGCACAGCAAGGCTGAATTTTCTGTGGAAAAGACTGTGGAGTGTGTATGTCTTGAGTGAAGACTGCCGTTGTTGAGACAGAGAAGTCTGACAGCATGGATGACAGCATGGAGGCGCTGTTTGAACAAATGGCGCAAGTTAATGTGCAACATAAGACTGCCGTGGTTGAGACAGATAAGTCCGGCAGTATGGAGGAGCTCGTTGAGTACCTGGTCCAGGCCCAGCGGAGCATGCAGCAGAGCATGGAGCGGCAGCGCCTGCATCACCAGCAGGCATGCAGCAGGCCCAGCAGCAATTCCTGCAGCAGCAGCAGGAGAATAACCGGTTGTTTTTTGAGCAGGTTGCAGCACTACAAAAGACTTGCAGCGCATCGTCCCAAAGTAATGTTGCAAAGTCACCTGCATTGTCCGCTGTAAAGAAGGCGGTAAGACGGTCCCTGAAAAAGATGACACCTCGTGATGATGTGGAGATATATCTCACTAGGTTTGAGGGACTGGCAGAGAAGGAGAATCTGCCCCTATCTGAATGGGCCATGATGGTCGCACCCTATCTGATTGGAGAACCCCAAAGGGCCTATGCTGACCTGAGCGAGCAGGACAGCCAAGACTATGCCAAGCTGAAAGCGGAGATTCTTACCCGGCTGGGTGTTACGGTGACAGCCCGTGCCAGGGGAGTTCATGACTGGAGATGCAGTTGGGAGTCTGCAGTCAGCAAACCTGATTATGGAGTTGAAAAGGTGATAGTGGACCGCTACACCCAAGCACGTCCTCCTGAGGTACAGCCAGAGGTCGGACAAAGAGACCACCAGGACGCCAATCGTCTGGTCAGCCTGATGGAGAGGGCCTTCGCCACCAATTGACTGCCTCCGTGACCAGCCGTCTGAGAGGTCGTCACTTCGGAGTTCCTGGACGCCGAACTCTCCCGGTAAGAGCGTTCCAGCTGTTGGGGTCGTGTGGGTGGGAGAGTGTGATGGACAGTGTTGGAGATGTCGTGAAATTGCAGCCAACTGTCCAATAGAGGGGGAGCCTATGTGTTGTGATGTTGGCGGATCCCTCTCTCCCTGCGCAGAGCCTGTGTGTGTGTCCACCTCAGCCGAAGAGACTGGACCACAGGGGTCCCGGTGGTTGTAAATGACTGCCCAGCACAGGCCCTCTTGGACTCAGAGAGTCCAGTGACTTCCGTATGGGACAGCCTGATTGATAGGGACTTCATCCCTGATAAACACCTGAGTGTGGTGTGTGTCCATGGAGACACCAAAGTCTACCCAGAGACTGTCGTGGACTTGATCCCCAAACGTGGGGAGGTTTCATGTGAAGTGGGGGTAGTGAAGAACCGGGTGCACCCCGTCATATTGGGTAATGACTTTCCCCGGTCTAAGGGTCTCTGGGGGAAAAATGTTTCTGATGGACAGTGTGATGAAGCTCCTATTGAGGGTGCGCAGTCCCGAGGGGCGGAACACAATGCTAGTGGGCCGTTAAACTTATGTGATCATGATGATGATGATGATGATAATGATGATGATGATCATGATAATGATGATGACCATGATAATGATGCTGATGCTGATAATGATAATGATGATGATCATGATAGTGATGATGATACTGATCATAATCATGATAATGATATTGATAATAATGATGACTGTGATAGTGATGAAATTCCTTTGCAGGTGATGTTGGGAGACGAGGATGGTGGTTCTCGGGAACCGAGTGTCCCTGACTTACCTGTGTCCTGTGACAATTTTGAGAGTGAGCAGTGGCGAGACCCCTCTCTTAAAACGGCCCAGGAAAATATAAATGTTCTAAATGAGGTTTCCCAAGAGCCTGGCTCTGAGGAGAGGTTTCCTCATGTTGCCATAAACACTCACCTGTTGTATAGGGACACTGAAGTCCAGGGAGAGGTCGTGAGCCAGCTCCTAGTACCTGAGCTATATGGAAGTATAGTGCTGGGGTTGTCACATAGTCACATACTTGAGGGACCACCTGAGGGAAACCAGGGACCAGATGGTGAAGTTAATGTTGTGGATGACATGTTAACTAAGGTTCCAGATCAAGATGTGAATGAGAATGAATTGTATAACCCTGACAGTGAGCAGGATGTGAATGAAAATGAAGTGTATAACCCTGAAAGTGAGCAGGATGTGAATGAGAATGAATTGTATAACCCTGACAGTGAGCAGGATGTGAATGAAAATGAAGTGTATAACCCTGAAGGTGAGCCAGATGTGGCTGAGAGGGAGGGGTCAGACAGGGATAGTGGTGGTGATGGTGGGTCATCTGATGACAGTCAGGCGGCCAGTGCAGGTGGGGAGGGCATGGTGGCAGAGGAGGTTGGGAGTCCTGAGAGGAAGGCTGATGCTGACCTTGCAGTCGGACAGAGGATGGCATCTGAAGATGTTTTACAGTTGGCCGGTTCCCTGGCGAAGACTAGGGTGAAAGGAGGAGAGCTGAGCTTTGGAGGCGGGACTCTGGAACTGAACACAGCCCAAGTAGATGCTGTTGGAAATGTGAAGTTACCAAGGTATGGTGTGGATCTGTATCGTGCCAAGGACTCTGAGGGAGATGCTGCAGAGGTGGAAAAAGCCATAGAAGTGGTAGTCACCAAGCCAGATGCCTCATCAGAAGCTGAGGTCTCAAGTGAAGCTGTGAGGAACAAGACTGAAGATATGGGGACTGACTCTGTCCAGGAATCTGTTTCTGCCGAAGACAGCGGCGTGGACGGGTTGCGGTTCGGATCAGTAGCTGCAACTCGTGAAGCTCAGGCTGGAAGTTCGGCGCCCTGAGCCCCAGCGGTGTTCCCGAGTGACACCAAGGATCTGGATAAGTCACAAGATGAGATTTTGAGACATCAGGCTGGCGTTGGTGAGCTCAAGCGCACTTTCATGGAGTCTACATCGGAGCCACGTCCCAACAAATGGGAAAAGCGATGTGTCACTCCGTTGCCGCTGCAGACACACGGGAGCTCAGATGGGATGCAGAACGTGGTGGAAGAGAAGAATCCGGCGGGTTCTGAGTATACAGATGCAGCTATCAAGGAGAACTTGAGAGCTGGAATAAATGGAGATATTGGAGACCATAATGATGTGACTGAAGAGGTAGAATGTAAGACTGACGGTAGGGCTTCTGAGCATGTTCTACCAGAAGAGCCTGAAGAAGGGGCCGAAGACATAAAGGACGTCCAACAGGTACCAGATGAATTGATTACTTCTCAGAAAAAACTCCAAACTGTGATGGAGTGTGATGAAAGCCATGAGCATCTTCGTGAGAAAGTCAATGAAGTAAAAGGAAGAATACAGGGAATCTCTTCGTTACAAGAGCAAATGCTGCTCAATAAGTCTAAGGCTCTATATAAGAATGCTGTTGTCATGGTAGAACATTACAATTCAGCTGGAGACTTAGCGGATGAATTATGTGTACTGCAAAAGAAAAACGTTCTGCTCCTTCTACAGTCCCAATCATTTGAACAGAGTAGCTTAAAATGGTCAGAGACCATGGCAGAGGAGCTTAAGGTCTGTGAAATAGACTTTATGAGTCAACTGATATTCAAGAAAATAGATGTGCTAAAGAGGGTTCAAGGGGAACTAGAGAAAAGTAAAAAACCCCCTATACCTTCTTTGATAGTTGGTGACACATGGTCAGTGCACCAAGGACAGGAGGTACGTGAGTTTCTGAGGAAGAGTCAGCAGAAGTGTTCTGATGTGCCGGGTCGTACTTCTCTGGCCAGGCACTATATCGAAACTGAGCCCGGCCCTAAGGTCAAGATGAAACCGTGCAGGATACCCGAGGCCCGCAGAGAGCATAGGCCTGGGAGGGTACTGGGTAGTGCGGATGCTTCAGATGAAGAGAAAGCTGATGTTGGCTATGGCTCAGGTGAAGATACAGATGACAGTAGTGAAGATGAAGCTGATGAAGGCCATGACTGGTCCAGAGTTCACTGTCTCTTTTGGATTGTTGACCAGCCCTCCGGTCTGGAGAAGAGGGGGGGGATATGTGAGACAGTGAGAGTATGTATGTTGAATGGGTGTACATTTCACCTAGATACTTTGCTGACTGGTATAAGGGAAATGTATGGCTTTGTAAACCTAGTGGTAGAGAAAGGTCACTACACCTTACATTCAGTACACACTTGCAGCTCAGGCCTGAAACCACTCAGCTGTTAATTAGGAGACCAGAAGTAGGTGTCTGCGAACACAGTCAGAGAGCTCGCTTAGTCTGGACAAGGAGTCCAGGCACAAGAAGGAGTCTCCAGGAGTATGAGCTGTCTCAGTCTGGGTGCTCGATGTACCCCGGACACAGGAGTAGTCTCTGTGAGAATCCATGCGGATAGCTGCTGAATAGGAGGGGAGCTCTCTCAAGTCTGGACGTTGAAGGTGCCTTCAGACACAAGGAGGAGACTCTGTGAAACTCCATGCTGGTAAATGCTGAACATATGTGTTGTTTTGGCCCAGGCTGTTAGAGTCTGGTCCCGGATAGATAGGGAAATCTATCTAAGTGTAGTAAGTGGCTGGACAAGCCCACGTCTTATGTTTATGATTTGGTTTTGATTATGTTCTGTTTGCTGTAGACTTTAATAAAACTGGTTGCGGCCAGTTTTTACCAGAACTGCTGTCTGTGAATGAACTGTTTCCGTGCCACTCCGTCTACCCGGACGGCGATCCCAGAGCTATATCCCCTGAAAAGCTTACAGTACCTTCCTGTCTATATGACGCTGTTGTTCCAAGGTGCTGTCTGCACATTCATCTCTGCTGCTTTAAAGTACCTTCCTGTCTATATAACGCTGTTGTTCCAAGGAGCTGTCTGCTCATTCCGCCATGTTGTTCCAAGGTGCCTGAATACGTACATCTAATTCTGCAGCTCTAAGGTGGTGTCTGCAGGCTCAGCTCTGCTGATTCAAGTTGCCATCCAAATATCCTGGTTTGCTAATAATCAAAGTCCCATGTGCTGTGCGTCTGGCATGTTCACATCTAGCTGTACAGATCTTCGCTGTTTGACATACTGTTCAACTTATCCAGCTCAGCTCCAGTTTGCCCTGCTCACCCTTACCTACATCTTAGCGAATTCCCTTCACCAGCTGAACTATAGCAGTGAGGACTTAACGAGATCAAGCAGCCTTCACTGTATTGCATTACATGAAAGCTCTACAAGCCAAATGGTAGAATTTTTTAACAGAAATTTTTATTAAATTTTAATACAAAGAAAAAAGTAGACTATCAGAATTATTACATTTCAGGTAAATAATATAAAGTTAGTGACTTATAAAAAATGAAGCTGGCCATGAAGAATTTTAATAAAAATCCATTTACAAATCTATTTTATTTGCAAAGTATCATAAGCGAAGATAGATTATTTGCATTTATCATTATGGTTATCACCAATTTTAAAACACCACTTCAGAGTTTTTGTTTTTTTTATTATTTCAAAGCTGGTGTGCTTCAAGCAGGGCCGGCGTCAGCACCCGGCATACCCGGGCAAGTGCCGGGGCCCTGAGCAGGCGGGGGGGCCACTCACCGTCAGGCACCCCGGCGCCTGTTAGCGGAGGAGAGCGGTACCAGCGCCGCCATTGGGCCCCCCCGCTTGCTCAGGGCCCCGGCAGAAGCCGGCGCAATACTCACCTCTACCCGTGCCTCTGCTGCCGCAGCTCCGGGCTCCAGGGGGCGCCGGCGTTTCCTCTCACAGCAGCGCCGCTGAATGACGTCATCATTCAGCGGCCGGCTGTGGCAGAGAGAGCGCGGATGCCAGACAGGTGAGATGTGAGGTGTATGTGTGAGTGTGTGTGTGTTTGTGTGTATGTATCAGTGTGTGTGTATGTGAGAGAGTGCTGCGGTGCTGTCTGTGTTTGGTCAGGTGTTGTATGTGTGATGGTGGTGGGGGGGAGGCAGTGGTGGTGGTGAGGAGCCGGGGCCAGGCCGGAGGCAATGATGATTATGATGTGGAGGCGATGATGATGGGCAGACGATTATGATGGGGAGGCAATGATGATGATGATGGGGAGGCGATGATGATAGGGAGGCAATGATGATGGGGAGGCAATGATGATGATGATGAGGAGGAAATGATGATGATGATGGGGAGACAATGATGATGGGGAGGCAATGATAATGATGGGGAGGCGATGATGATGATGGGGAGGCGATGATGATGATGGGGAGGCAATGATGGTGATGGGGAGGCAATGATGATGATGGGGAGGCAATGATGATGATGGGGAGGCGATGATGATGGGGAGGCAATGATGATGATGATGGGGAGTCTTTCCACAGCGCCCTTTCCTGAGCCGTAACAGCGCAGAACGCAGCACAGTGCAGAGGAGAGCTCCATATTTTGTATGGAGCATTATATGGGAACCAGTATCCTGCATGGAACATTATTTGGGGTCCAATATTCTTTATGGAGCATTATATTTGGCCCATAATACTGTATGGAGGACTGTACTGTCCGGTCTGTACTGTGCGCTGTGAGGATTTGGCGGTTTTTAAGCTATTGTACAATTTACAATAGATATCACTCATGTAATGGAAGAAGTGAAGTGTTTGTCATTGTACTATACCCATATTTCTCTGCCGTATCTGTGCATCATGAATCGTGGTCTGTGTTAAAGGGGCCCACTGAGACTCTTTCGCCCGGGGCCCATAAAAACCTGGAGCCGGCCTGGCTTCAAGTAATCTAAGTTCCCTGAGTCTAGTCTTATTCTTACCGGCTGCCTTCTTCAGCTCAGGTCACGCGGCGCCATTTTGTGACCACAGACATAAAGTCAGACGTAACGGTCACAAATTCTTAATGCAAGTCTATGGGATCCTCGTTCTGGCTCCCAGATTACTCCAACAAACACAGGGGTGATCTGACAGGTCACCAACTGCTGAAAACCAACCGGAGAGATGCTGATAAAAGATGAAGATGGCGGCTGGTAAGTATAAGAATGAGGGGCAGAGAACTTAGATTAATAGCACCTCTCCAGTACTGCAATAAAAACAAACACTGGAGCGGTGCTTTAAAATACAATTCATATTATAAAAAAAATACAGAAAGGTTAAAACATACATATATCAACCCAAAAAATTGACTTCTGCAACTATTGACACATTTCATATTTTTGGTCAATCGATGGAATCTAAGGCGGCTAAGAGATCTATTGGGATGGATTTTATGTGAGACAATAATGTTATTTCATAAATGAAACTTGCACAATACATCACTGTTGCTTCTTTTTTGCAGTCCATTAAAACATTTCCCCACAGTCATCCTAAAGTCATATGTGAAGTCTTCACTCCCAGCGCTGTCAATAGTTTAAAGACGAGCCTTGGGCTAGAGAATACAGATTCTCCTTGTGCCGACTGTCAACTCTGGAAGTTGTTTTTCCTGCAGAAAGTGAAAAATTACTTCTTGTCAGATAAGGGATTTGTCTCATGTTTTTTAATGACCTGAACCGACAAGTCTGTAAAATCAAAATTGTTTATTAATATTAAAAGTGATATTCACAATTCATTATTCCAAATGCAGATCTTCCAGTGATTTACCCAAGTAGTGTTCCTAACGCCCTGAAAGCAGCATAAAACGTTTGGTACACATACCAGTTTAGTATGTCTAGAAACTATCTTGTTTACTATGTTCTGTAACTTGGTACTCTTTATTTTTTGAGTACGGTAGACGTTTCCTTGTCATCAGCATTTTGCCAGCACTATATGAGCTGGAACTTCCTTCTTTCACTACCCAACATGCATTGCATTAAAGGCGTTACCGCTTCCCTCTTGTGTCCTGTTCTGCAATGTTGAAAGCTTTCAGTGCATATACCAATAAAGGCTGCACAGATGAGGTTGCAGCTATTAAAATAGTCACATGTGCATAAAAACCTACTGCATAACCGCTGCATGACTTTAAAAAATCCTGCTTTTGGTTTTGACAGCACTTTCTGCTCTTGCCTTCACTTCTCTCAGTGTTAGAGATAGCAGAGAGGTGATGGGGTTGAATATTCCAGTGTGGGGGGAATATCTACAGTCTCAGGGAGCAGAGAGAAAACATTCTATAGACAAGGCGGAACGCAAATGAAAAGAAAAACATTTGCAGATTAGAAGCTGTGCTGATATATGAGCTGTTGAAGACAACAGAACCCTAGACACGCATCCAGCCAATATTACCAGGAAAGAAACACACAACTCACAACCAGCCAATATTACAGAGAAAGACACGCAGCTGACATCCAGCCTATGTTACAGAGAAAGACACACAGCTCACAACCAGCCTATATTACAGAGAGAGACACACAGCTCACATCCAGCCTATATTACAGAGAGAGACACACAGCTCACAACCAGCCTATATTACAGAGAGAGACACACAGCTCACATCCAGCCTGTACTACAGAGAAAGACTTCCACACACATCTCACATCCAGCCTATATCATAGAGAGAGATACACTGCTCACATCCAGCCTACACTATAGAGAGAGAAGCACACACACTTCAGATCTAGCCAGTATTACTGGGAGAGGAACACACAGCTCACATCCAGCCTATATTACAGAGGGAGACACGTGTAAGGGGTGTGCTGGGATGGCTAAGTTATGTCCTGCATCCCTTCACGTTCCTTCTGAATAAAGCGGGTACATTTCATATGTGAAATGGTGTGTTATGTGGTACTATTTTATTGTGTAGTAATATGCTAAATAATGTTATGATGTTTGTGTACTGTGTAAGTTATGTATCTGTATGGACTAGGGATAGAGATAGGGAGATACAGTGTTAGAGTAAGGTTTAGCAATAGTAATGGTTAATATACGGTTTAGTACGGGGGGCACTGTAGATTAGAAGATAAGATTAGGTTAAAATAAGAACTGGTTAAGAAATAGGGGATTTCTGAGTAGGATGTGTGGCCCAGCTGCGCTTGGTACACATGTTCCAGGAGTATGTACTGAAAGGTAACTGCAAAAATCTGATATTCATTCACACTTCCCCAGGAGCCACCAGAGGGAGCCCCTTAGATTCAGGTATTTAGGGGCGTGGAGAAATGCAGCAGTAGGCATTCTAGCCAGACAGCTATTCTAGTTGTTGGTTTTACCTCAGAGAAGAGATCAGAATGGTAGTTACCTCAGACAAGCTGTGAGGGACAGATGAGTTCTCCTCAGGACACGAGAGTGAGAGGATTCCTGTCAGAGCTCAGTCTGAGCTAGAGAGAGGAGAGACAGAAGACAGGGAAGGAAAGATTGCAAGCTGATATCTCAGAACAGACAGATTGCTAGTACCCTATGTATGTGGAAAGTGACTCTCGGAGCAAGCGTGTATTCAGTCTGACGGAACGTCCTGAGAGCTGCTCTGGACAGAGTCTTTGAAGGAAAGAAGGAAGGGGACTACAGTTTGCAGAACATCGAGTGAACTGAGAATCAGTCAGCGAGCTTGGAAAGAAGGAAGAAAGCTAACAACGGAACCTACTGCTGCCCTGTGCTTATGTTAAGGATGAGAGTAGGGCGACGGGCGAGTGGTGACCCAAGAAAGGAGTGATTTCGGTGACAGATCACCTTCACTCGACTAACCGGACACCGGGTCCGAAGCCTTGCTAGAACCTTCACGGCTAGTAGGAGAAAACTGGAATCCTTGCTGGACTTCAAGTCACAGAAGGTAGCCCTAAGTGCCGATACGTAACCGGGGTCAGGCAGAACAGGAGTCTGGCAGGTACCGCCACATAGACTTAGTTCTTGTCACTAGAAGACTTCCACCACAATGTTGGCCGGGCGAAGCTATGCTATTCAGAGTTAAACTTGACTTCACGCAAGTTAGGACTCATACACTTTAAAGGGAAAGGAGGCCTTAAACCTACTCAGCAATTACCTGGATGTGCATACTCCACCCTGAGCAGCTTCCCGGGACATACCTGCCACCATCATCAGTAAAGGTATGGAAAGAGAACAACTTGTGTGTGACTGACTTATTATCTGCACCCTGCAACACCATTGACTTTGAGGGAACAGTCCCACCTGTGGGGGACTTAACATCTTGCTGCCCCATAACATCCCCTCAGAAGATTAACCCTGCAGCGCTGGTCTACCTGATCAGAAACCACAGGTGGCGTCACGAACTATTCCTAAAATCCCCTGTAAATATTCCCCCCATTGTATGAGCGCCCAGGGCCACGGACCGAGCTGTGCTACTTGTGACATTCCCCATAGACTTCAACGGGCTCGGTGCCGAGTATCCCATAACCCTGGTACCATGTGCGCATCAGAGGGGCCAGAGTAGTGACTATTTATTTATTTTACTCTCTTATATAGAGTCATTAATTCCACAGCGCTTTACAGACAATATCACTGTCCCCGATAGGAAATTTAGCTTGTGATTCCCATCAGTATGTTTTTGTAATGTGGGAGATAACCAAAGAACCGGGAGGAAACACACACAAACATGGGGAGACCATACAAACTCCTTGCAGATGTTGTCCTTGGTGGGATTTGAACCCAGGACCCCAGCGCTTCAAGGCTGCAGTACTATCCACTGAGCCACCGTGCCACTCACAATTGAAACACTTCCTGATTTCAGTCAGAAAAGTGTGGGACGAGGTGAAGTGAGGTTGCTGAGATAAGAAGTTTAACAGGAGTCCAGTGATCCAGGGCCTTGGGGCTAAAAGTTACACGGACACAATAGGTCAAGTGCAGCGAGGAAGGATTAGCAACTATGTTCAGAGGGAAATCCCAAAATGTCTGAGACCTACAGTCTGAAAAGATTTGGAAGCACCAGCCTGTAAGATTCGGCCAGGAGTGTAGTCATGGCCGAGTACTCAGGTGTATCTGAACCCTGGCCTCCTCTTACATGAAAATTATGCTGCACCTTTGACTTACTTGTTCCTGCGTTCTCTGCACTGTGAGAGGCCTCCTTCAGTACCGCAAGGTCACTTTCAGCTGCATCCAAATAAATGGAGACACAGTCCAGTTGCAACTGAAAACGCATAACTGTACTCTCAGATCTTCACAGCACATTCAGATATATTCCATCATCAACAGCAGTTTCCTCATTACACGTTACTGCAACTTTCCCTTCTCTTCTCTCCCTGTCGAGATCGGATTGTACCTCACTGTACGTTTTCTCGGCGTCCTCACCATGTAGATTCACTACCTTCAGGGGGTCCCTAAACCGTTTCGCCCCGGCATTAAGGGAGTCCACCCATGCGAGTAATTTCCACATCCTGAATGACCCACCCGTCTGTCCTGCTGTGTTCTGCTCTGCAGTCCTTCTTCTGGGAACCCAGTTCCCTTGCCACTACTGCTGTAGCTTCCCTAGTTCTCTGTCTCTGGATTGCTGGGCTTGTACTTCAAACGTTATGGGGCCACTGCGTTGTCCTCAGGGCATTAGCCATTCTGGACGGTGGGCGGACTCCCTGGCCTCAACAGAGCTCCTTCAGCTTCCTAGCCCAACTAACTATAAACCAGGAAATTCCCTATCTTACCCACAGCAGGCCCCTCCTATGTGTTTAACTATTTACCAACTATACTATGTGAAATTCCTATCTAAAACACTATAGACTAAAATACCTCCATCTAGTGGCCTTACTAAATACTGCACTATCCCTATTATACAATGTTGACTGTACATTTAGCAGGACATATTACACACTTATCATACAACAGCAAAAGAAGAACATAAAGCTATACATGAATAAATATATACATTATAACATACGGTACTGGGACAAGTGAGAAAGGCAAGGTATAACCTTATATACCCCTTACAGAGGGGAAAACGGGTGGGAACTCAGGCACAAACTAGTTGGACTAGTCGTGGCGCTGCGGTACCAGAGGATATGGTATTGGAATAAAGAATTGCAGGAGAGCAAGGAACACCACAGAGGAAAGGATCTTTGATCAGTGAGGATTACTGTGCAATGCTTGTGACTGAACTGGACATGATGAGTAAAGTTGTTTTGTTAAAAATGAACTTGGACTCTGTCAATCAGTGTTTGATGACGTCTGAAACCCTTGCCACCTCACACACGCACACACACCTCACATCCAGCTAATATTACTGGGAGAGGAAAACACAGCTTACATCCAGCCAATATTACAGAGAGAGACATGCACACACCTCACATTGAGCATGTATTACTGAGAGAGGCGCTCACATCCAGCCTATATTACAGAAAGAGACACTCCCACTGGAGAAACATGGATCGATCTGCAAAATAAATATCATGAGGTCTAAAAATGAGTGACGGAATGAAGATTGCAAGGCAAAACAGTGCAAAATTATTAATGAAAGATAAATCTCTTTCTCAAGTCAAAGGTGTCCATAGCCTTTGATCTCTGTACTTCCTACTAATGGATATGTGATAAATCAATTCAGCAAGTTTTTGTCCCCAAAATGTATACCTATTGTCCTTATAAAACTGTTTATTGACCTATATTTTTCACTATGCCATCAAAAGGTCTGAACTTTTTTTTCCAAATGTCCTAAAAGTTATTCCCTTGAGGACTCAACTGGACATTTCAGCCCAAACTAGTGAGAGATGTGATTTCTTTTTGTGACAGTTTGACCCTTATCATAAACAAGACTAAATATTAATGCTGCGATGTATTGATTTCTTTCAGCTTTAACACAATTTCACTGGTATTGACTTTGGCACTTAACACTCCTAAACTGGACAAGAACATTTACACATTTCTGGATGAGTGAGTAAATGTTCAGGGTGAGGAGTCGTTCTGGCATCAGACAAATTCATTCTAACAGAAAAAAAAGTTTCAATAAGCCCTAAAGCTAATGAATATTATCCATTTAAGGGACTGTCTGAAGCCGCTAATCAGAAATACTAATGCAAAATTCTCCATGACCTTTCATAAAATTAAGATGAGCAAAATATTACTGGATATTTGCTATTCGATCATTTGTCCTCACATGGAGGAAGAGATGTAAAAGCTTATATGGTTTTCCATACAACTGGAAGTCATTCTTTGAGTTACAGATGGGTGCAAAAACTTTATTTTATTTTAGGTAGTTTAATTATATTTTAAAACTTTATACCCAATCCTCTATATTTGATTTCCCGTTACGAGTTCTCAATGGTTTACTACTCCATTATTGGCTGAGCTTAGTAGAAAATTACATGGTTACTAGTGTTGAGCATTCCGATACCGCAAGTATCGGGTATCGGCCGATATTCGCTGTATCGGAATTCCGATACTTAGTTCCGATATTTTCCATATATCGTATACCGGAATCGGAAGTTCCCATAATTCTTTGAGAGGCAATGTGATTTTAGTCAGCCAATGAGGAATCCTAAGAAGTGTGGGCACATCCTGTACTGCTGCGGTCATGTTAACTAATGGCATGGCTGTGATTGGATGCTGAAATGATGTCAGAATGCACTATAAAAGGCGCCGCCGCCATTTTAGCGTCACTGTGCTGTGAACTCAGTTAGGGAAAGAACGCTGCTCTGCTGACTCTGAGGGACAGTTAGAGATTGCGATTTAGTGTACTGTGCTTTAGGCAGGCTAGTTTACCACCGGCTGTGTAAAGCTTCCTTTTGCCTGCAGTGTTGTTTTAACAGCTCTGCAAGGTGTGTGTGAGTGCAGGTGACGCTGCAGTTTGCTCTGTATGCAACGCTGTCTGTAGGCATCTGCACGTGTCACTGACAGACTCTTTTTTTTTTTTCAGTGTAATTCTTGCTGCTCCATGCAATTGAAATAATAGTGTGACGTGCTTCCATCCGTATACAATACCTTGGTTGCAAACACTATAGAAGTCCACAAAGGAGCCTTTCACAGATAGTGAACAGTTGTGTTTCAGTGTTCACTGCAGTCTGTGAGTTTTTTGTTTTTTTTTGAGTGCAGATCACGCTCCAGTTACTTCAACTAATGCTGCGTGTACTCTGCTGAGCGTCTGTCACTGGCTCATCCTTGTAATTTTTCAAAAATTGCTGCTGTTTTATTCTATTTTAAATTTACAAAAATCTATTAGTGTGACGCTCTTCCATCAAAATACAAGCAAGTGAACAGTTGTGTTTCAGTGTTCACTCTAGTCTGAGGTTTAAATTTTTTGTAGGAGTGTAGATCCCGCTCCACTTACTTCAACCACCGCTGCGTGTACTCTGCTGAGTGTCTGTCACTGCCTCATCCTTGTCATTTTTCAAAAATTGGTGCTGCTTTATTTTATTTTTAAATTTACAAAAATCTATTAGTGTGACGCTCTTCCATCAAAATACAATACATTGCTTGCAAACATAATAGAAGTCCACAAAAAGGCCTTTCACAGCAAGTGAACAGTTGTGTTTCAGTGTTCACTCTAGTCTGAGGTTTAATTTTTTTGTAGGAGTGTAGATCCCGCTCCACTTACTTCAACCACCGCTGCGTGTACTCTTGTCAAGGTAAAATATAATTTTATACTTTTATACTTTCATATTCATAGTATGTATATGTATTTTATAAACACAAAGTTTTCCTTAAAAGAATAATAAGATAATGTTAGTATCTGCTGGTGTTTGTCTCCACCTTGTGTCCTATCACTGTATTACACTAAATTGAGCTAGATCTACTGAAATGCCCCCACCTTTGGAGTATTGAAGACATGATACATGAGAACAATAGAATCTTTCTTCAAGAAACGAAACTGAGGATGACAACACATCAAGGAGGACTTAGAAGAAGATCTAAGGACCAATTAGGATGACCAGATGCTGAATGTGTACATATATAGACATGATTCAGCTTATCTCTTTTTCCTCAATCCCGCCTTTACTCCACCCCAATATTCTGTGTATGAAATCTCGTGTATGTGAATAAAGAGTTCAGTGCTTACTGGAGATGGCCGCCTAATAGCACCATTTTCTTTAGGGCACGTTCTGAAGTCTGAACCAGCGTATTGTCTGATTCATTCTCGGTCGACCCGTGCTCTTAGTCTATTTTGGAATGACTGGAGGATGAGTAGTTTATCATTTTGATTCCGACAATTGGCGCCTAATAACGTGGGGCCGTGGATTGCCGCCCGTCCGGACCCGTCCCGAGGACTTTGCGGTGTTGCCCGCGGTGACTGAAGCGAGGACTGCAGCCTCCGTTGAACACGGTAAGTTGGGATCATATATTTTATATGCGTCCCACTTGCCTGTGTGTCAGTCATTGTGGGCTTAAGCTGTATTGTCTTTTTGGGTCTGGATGGGTGACTGGTTGAGTGGTGAGACCAAGGGCAATCCCACGCCACGAACCAGCAAGTGTGACCGAGTGACGTTGCATTGCCTGCACGTGCTTGAGTCAAAACACCACGTTCCTCCTCCTCCGGTCACTGTACCTTTATGTAGATAATTGCCTCCGTGACTGTTAGAATAAAGTTGGGACAAATTTTAGATTCTTGAAGTGTTGAGTGGGGTAGAAGACGCACATGATAGTCTAATCAGTGACGAATGGAGCCGGGACTCTTCGTCTGAGAAGTGACAAATGGAGCAGGGGCTCTTTGTCCAACACGGGGAGTCTCATTAGGAGAAGCCCCAGTGTCAGTGCATGGAGCGGGGACTCTGTACTGTGTAGAGTGTTACGGTGGACTGTGCTGTAAAGTTATCACCCACAGTTAGGGAAGGGACAAATTGAGCAGGGACTTTTTGTCTTGTCAACACATGGAGCGGGGACTCTGTATTGACGGGTGGTGACCTGCAAGTGGCACCGGTGGTCTGAGTCGCGACAGATCATTTCACTCTGTTAAATCATGATGCGTCTGTTTAAATCTGAAAAACTCCATAAGTTAGAGGGTGGTGCTTTGGGAGTGGTTGAATTGATGGAATCACGTGGAGGCAAGAAGGCTGTTAAGAAAGTGAGCTTACCGAGTATGAGCAGATTTCAGCCTTCAGTGTAGAAGGATTATGTAGCATAGAAGAAAGGAAAGTTGGGTGATAAGGGACTTCTGCATCAAGCCCAAGCACATTTAAGAGTAGTAAATGATTTGAAAGTTGAGGGTTGGAAAGAGGTAGATGGAATAAGGAGGTTCGGAAAGTGCTGAGCCTTTGTTCGGATATGTAAAATGCTCTGCATATGATCTTGTTGATGTAACTAAAATGGCCGCTCCAAGCCCTCGGCCACCGCCCTATAATGGTGCCGATCTCAGAACAAAGGGAGGTTGGACCTGTCATGTGTGTGGTGAACAGAATCCGCCCTGGGCGGAGACCTGCCGTGTTTGTGGGGCAGGTCGCTCCTGGTGTAATGCCCAGCCCATCGATCTTCCCACACCCAGAAGCCATCTTCCCACACCCAGAAGCCATCTTCCCACACCCAGAAGCCATCTTCCCACACCCAGCAGCCATCTTCCCAACCCAGTGGCCATCTTAATACACCCGGAAATGGACCAACACCCCATCTCCTCCGGTGGCCATCTTGAGACACCCAAGCACACCCAGTCAGGCCTATATCCCTTGCTGATACCAACCAGGGCCTACTACCAGCCCCCGCCCGCACCTGTGCAGGCCACAGCTCCCAGCATGGCACCAGATGCAACACCATTGTTCCCTTTCACTCACCCCAACCCGGCCATTGCTGCAATGCATGAATCTTCAGCTTTCCAGACAATAATCAGAAGCCGCCGCCATGATATTATGGGATCTAACGAAGGGGAGGAGGATCAGGAGATAGAAGAGGGGTGGGTCCCTCAACAGCTACCATTATCCCCAGCAGCACCAGTATCTTCTCTTCCCTCCTCCATTCCCCCACCACCATTGTTAACCCCTGGTCCTAGGGCTTATTCCACCCCTACTCCAGAGATAAAGCACCTTCCTCTCCTTCACAAATCCTTAGAGAGGACAGTCGCTCTGTAAGATTCACGGAAACCCCGGTCAGGCCCCAGCTCCCGGTGTACTTGAAAACTGGTATCCCAGCCATTCACAGCATTACACAGACCGCAACTGAAATCCACTGACATTGTCCGTAGGGTACGGTGATATCCTGACACATCAGGTTGGTGCTATAGTTAGTCCTGCCAACTCCAACTGCTCGAACAAAGGGGGCTTGGCTCTGCTGATAGCCCAAGCCGGTGGTCCCATTGTTACTGCGGAATGCATGGCTCATATACACACTCATGGTCCCTTGTCACCTGGACAAACTCTGACTACTCATGCAGGGGACCTTCCCGCTGATATCATCATCCATGCAGTAGGTCCAGTTCATGATCCCCTAAACCCAAATGAGTCACGGGCCACCCTTCGGGCCACCATACATTCAATACTCCATCATGCTGGTATGTTAAAAACAGAAGACATTAGGCACCAGGAATTATTTGAAACCAATGATAAAGTAGTAAATTTGTGATTGCTTTGTCTAAAGAGTTAACTAACACCCACTCTGCAGTGTCTGCTTCTCTCCCAGAATTTACAGGTGACACGGTGTATGATTTCTCGCCTGATGACCTTATATATATAAAAAATTTATGGGAAGAGACTGTCTCCAGCCCAGATTTGAGGGTCCCTACACTGTGATCCTGTCCACCCCTACTGCCCGAAGCTCGAGGGCAAGAGCACCTGGATTCACGCCTCCCATTGCAAGAAGGACAAGATTAATCAGCAGTTATGAAGTTTCTGATCTACATATCCTTTTGAGCTATATCCTGATCTCCAGTAGTGCCAGTATGCCCACCTTCTGGGTTAATACTACAACCCCTGTGGTTGTCTTTAAGTTCGATTTCTATCAAATATTTAACTGTGATAGGAATGATTTCAAGGGATCAACGCACCAGACTCAGGGGAAAAGGGATATTTTATCTCAGTGTCACCCGCCCAGGGAATAAAAACTGTCATGATTGGCAGATGAAGCTAGATACAATAGATTGATAAATGAGATATACAAGTGTTATATTTGTAGGAACGGATCTAAGAATGCAGGAGTCAGTGACAGCAAGCAAAGGTATAAGGGAGGGAGGAAGTGCTGGTAGCAGCGAGATGGTATTTTGCTGTACACCAAGGTCATTCTACAGATAAGGAAGCTGAAGGCTGAGGGAGAGCACACTAACAAACTGCGCAGCGACCCGACTTACCCCTCCCATCAGGCATTCAGCATAGAGACGCAGAGCAAGAGTGCAACAGTTTTCAGATTTTGTTGAATAGGTTTTTGAAATAGACACAGTACGTAAGAATAGAAGGTCAGAGTATGTGAGAAGCAAATAGACAGGCAGAGAAAGGAAGTTACACTAGAAGACAGAGTTCAGGAAAGAGCCAAAGGATTATTTCTGGACTCTAAGGAAAACTTGGGTGGAAATGGGTTTTGTCAAAGAAAACAAGACTAGTGAGAAAGTTCTAGCAAGGTTTATATGAATGGCATAAAAAAAAAAAAAAAAAAAAAAGTGACAAGGAAAAACTGAAAGTAAGTAGACCGGATTAGAGATCAGTTAAAGCAGAGGATCTAGCCAGAATAGCACAGGGGGCACAACATGATTTAGTGCAGGCAAAAAGAGGTAGCTTGCACATGAACCCCCTTGTCTCCTAACCCCCCCCACTCCTAATTGCACAGTACAGGTGAACCTACCAGGGGGACATGAGGTTGAGGTCCAAGTGGACACGGGGGCAGACAATTCAGTAATTACAGAAGAGGACTGGCCATTTGGGAAAAGTGATTTCTCCCACCATGTTATAGCGACTCTTATAACTCTCCATCTATCCTGCTCCCCGTCACTAAAAAGATTCCCCTGCAAATTCAAGGAACCACTGTACACACACAGTTAATGATATCACCACGGGGTCAATGTAATCTTTTAGGAAGTGATGTGTTGTTACAATTACAAGCACGTATTGAGTATTATCCGGTTGGAACTGTCACTATGACACCAGGATGAAGCAGAGCATCTTTGTAAAATCATGTCGCTAGACGTTGCTAGTACACAGAGGAAAGAGAAGATTTTCAGGAAATATATTCCAATGTTATTCCTGGACCCCACTGTCATGATGTACTCTTTAGGATAAGGACAGGGGATTTTACGAAACAACATGTTGGGGTCATAGTAATGCTGCAAATAATCAACTCCACTATGCTGGAGGACTGGCCGCAACAATTTCACAGAAAGGAGGACCCATGATACAGGACGAATCTAATTCATATATACAAACGTGTGGTCAGGTAGAAATAGGACAGGTCCCAGCAACCAGAGCAGGACAGTTGCCGTGTCAATATGCAATATATGCAATGAAATCACGATATACTTCTACTAATATGCCTAGGTCCCAACAATTACTTACTGAAGCTGTCCAGAATGTAATCCTGTATGTTTTCCCTGTCCACTCCGAACAATCATTTTGCAAGCAGGCAGCTGCAGGTCCAAGGACAGTTCTTATCAGTGCCCACATAGCAAACTCCAGCCCCCCTTCAACTTAACCCTGTGTACGGGTTGGTACAAAAATTATGGGCAGTTAATGCAGCCACTGATCTGGAAACTCCAGTGGTGTCTAATATATATATATACACTTTTGTTCCAGATATCTCAGGATGCTGCTTAGTTTACAGTTATTGATTTTGCCAATGTTATTTTTATAATATGTTGATGATTTACTGATTTGTGTTCCTCCAGGAAACAGTGTCGTATTGCAACAATATTACTCATGTTGTTTTTGTACCAAGCAGGTTGTAAAGCGTTGAAGGATAAACTGCAATTTTGTAAATCTTCAGTTATCTTTTTGGGACATTGCATTACACCGGGGGAACGACATCTGACCAGCGCTCGCAAAGAAGCTGTACAGAACTTTCCTATGCCTGTTAATGTTGCCGCTCTTAGGATATTTCTTAGACTGATTTTCTGCTGCAGGCAGTGGATTCATGCTGTATCAATCCTCATGCAGCCTCTCTATGACTGTATCACCATTGTGCTTTTTAAACTAACTCCTGAAGGTATAGACGGTTTTTATTTTTCCCTCAAAAACAGGATTGTGGCAGCTCCAGCGCTAGGAACCCCCAACTATGAACTACTATTCACCTGTATCTCCATTAGCAGCAGGGACACGCGGCAGGGGTATTGACTCAGTTACATGGTGACAATCAAAGGCAGTGGCCTGTTTCAGTGAAAGACTAGATGCAGTGGCTAGAGTGCTCCGTCCTGTGTACGGGCGGTACATGCTGTAGGACTATTGCTCCACAAATCATCAGATATCGTTCTTGATTATCCACTGACAGCACTTACACCTCATGATGTATACACCATACTGAACCAGGTGCAATCGGCACACCTTTCAGCTGCACGTCACCTTCGATTGCAATGTGCACTTTTAATGCCTCCAAATGTTTCTTTGCAGAGATGTACCACACTTAATCCTGCCACATTGTTACCTCTCTCGGATCTAGGGGGGAGGTCAGGTATTGTACGGTATTGTACAAAGAAGATCCAAGAGAGGAGATTCCTTATGATTATGTTCAGCTTATGGCACAGGAAACAGCAGGCTACCCACAGTGTTTGAAACTGAAAGAGTAATGTTGACTTTAAATCTTTTGTAGAACTCGCTACCAAGATGACTCAGGTGCCTTCCACACCAGGTATGCCATCGTCTCCCTGAATGCAGTAATCAAAGCAGAACCAATGCTCCTACATCAGTCGGCCCAGGAGGCTGAACTTAA
Source organism: Oophaga sylvatica (assembly GCA_033576555.1). NCBI lineage: Eukaryota > Metazoa > Chordata > Amphibia > Anura > Dendrobatidae > Oophaga > Oophaga sylvatica. The sequence goes on from JARQOD010000715.1 coordinate 78,062, forward strand.
GGCTCTGACCGAGGCCTGTAAGATAGCTGAAGGTAGAATTGTTAACATCTACACAGATTCTAGATACGCATTCGGTATAGCTCATGATTTGGGTCCAATTTGGAAGTCTAGAGGATTCCTGATGGCAGCAGGACATCCCATTAAAAATGCTGACGCAGTCCAGCAGTTAATTGATGCATTACAATTACCAAAAGAGTAGCTGTCATAAAAGTTAAAGCACATACCAGATGCACTGATCAGGTGAGTAAAGGAAACGCAATGGCCGATGCAGCAGTAAAAACAGCAGCCAGTAGACCACTCCAAGGGGTAACGATGCACCAGGTAAGCGCTCCCAAAAATCCCTTTGTGTCGGAGGATGCCTTAGCCCAGATGCAGGCTCAGGTGCGCCAGGAGGAAGTAGAAAAGTGGGAAAAAGAAGGTGCATGTCTGAATGCAGCAACTGGGGTATGGGGAAGAGGGATGCGCCGATGCCTTCTAAGAGCGTTGTACCCTGTGGTCGCCCAGATGTTACATGGGCCAACCCACCAGTCCAAAACTGCTGTGATGAGCGTGATGCAGAAGCATTGGGCGGCACCAGGCTTTTCCACCTGTATAGAAGGTTTGATCCAGGGATGCATGGTATGTGCTACACATAATCAGGGAAGGGTAGTCAAGACACCACCCAAACATGCCCCTCGGCCCTTCTATTCTTTCCAGAGACTGCAGATTGATTATATTCAGTTGCCAAAATCAGGTTCATGGGAGTACGTGTTGGTGTGTTTTTGATTTATTCTCAGGTTGGCCGGAGGCTTTCCCGATTGCCAAGGCTACGGCTGCGGCAACCGCAAAGAAGCTGCTTGCGGAGGTGGTGTGCAGGTATGGAGTACCAGAGGTGATCGAAAGTGACAGAGGTACACATTTCACAGGTGAAATAATGAAGGAAGTCTTGACAGCGCTGGGAATTCAACAAGTTTTCCACACCCCATATTACCACAAAGCGGTGTAAAAGTAAAAGGACTAAATAGGATATTGAAGTTAAAAATCTAAAAGGCCATGGCTGAAACAGGGAAATCTTGGCCTGAATGTTTACCATTAGCCCTATACTCAGTAAGGTACACTCCAAGTAGGAAAACTGGACTTTCTCCGTATAAAGTACTATTTGGCAAAGTGCTTAGTTTAGGATGTTTCTTTTCCCAAGCATTGGAAATAAGTAACCATGTATTAAGCTCATATGTAAGGGATTTGTATAAAAGACTCAAGAAAGTATATGATAATGTTTTCAGTTCTCTTCCAGATCCGAACCAGGATCCTGGGAGTCACAGCCTGCAGCCCGGAGACTAGGTAGTCATTAAAAGACACGTGAGAAAGAGTCTGGATCCGAGAATATAGCTCCACTGATATCCAGAAAAAGAAGGAGTCTGGGTCAGCTGCACACCAGTTATGCTGAGGATCCCAAAGTTTATATGGATCCCATAGGTGTTCCTAGGGGGGTCCCAGACGAATACAAAGCTCAGAATCAGATCCTGGCGGGTTTCCGTTCTCTCATCCCAACTGTGCAGATCAATTACAATGTAGATTGGATAAAATATATATACTACACCAAGCAAAGATTTATCAATATCAATTTTAGTCAAGATGCTTTCCAGGGTATAGTTGAGAAAATGGGCCCAAAACAAAAGACTGACTTTTCAAGATAGACTGGCCATTGACATGATTCTAGCTGAAAAAGATGAAGTCTGTGGGATGATAGGGGAAAAATGTTGTACTTATATTCCTCAGAAATTCTGGAGTCAATGGTAAAACTATAGTGGCCCTTACAGAGATTAAAAATCTGGCTCAGGAAATAAAGGCCAATGCAGGAGTAGATACCTCTTTCTTCTCAGGGTGGCTTGGAGGACTTAAAGAATTTCTCCAACAAGCCTGCTTAGTGGTAACAGGGCTTTGGTGCTAGGATTGATAATTCTATGTTGTGTGATATCTATGTATAGGAAAGCTGTGACCAATGCAGCCGCCTCCTCAGGTACTTTCCTTCATCAGGAAGTTGTGTCGCTGCTATATGATGACACTGATAAGGGTGATATGGAGAAATATACTCCGCAGGATAAACCTGATAAAACCCCCTATAACAAAATACAAATGGAAATAAGAGATTTAGTTTAGGGATAGTGGGAGAACTCCATGTGCAGGTTTGGTAGGGACTTGGTTGTTTGGGGGCAGTCCATAAGGGGCTAGCTTCTAAAATGACCAAGCGAAGAAATCCACTACCCCTGTCCCCACACATGGACAGTCTCGAAGGCCGCATAAATTAAGGGAAAAACTTAGTGTTTAGGGGGGATTGTCAAGGTAAAATATAATTTTATACTTTTATACTTTCATATTCATAGTATGTATATGTATTTTATAAACACAAAGTTTTCCTTAAAAGAATAATAAGATAATGTTAGTATCTGCTGGTGTTTGTCTCCACCTTGTGTCCTATCACTGTATTACACTAAATTGAGCTAGATCTACTGAAATGCCCCCACCTTTGGAGTATTGAAGACATGATACATGAGAACAATAGAATCTTTCTTCAAGAAACGAAACTGAGGATGACAACACATCAAGGAGGACTTAGAAGAAGATCTAAGGACCAATTAGGATGACCAGATGCTGAATGTGTACATATATAGACATGATTCAGCTTATCTCTTTTTCCTCAATCCCGCCTTTACTCCACCCCAATATTCTGTGTATGAAATCTCGTGTATGTGAATAAAGAGTTCAGTGCTTACTGGAGATGGCCGCCTAATAGCACCATTTTCTTTAGGGCACGTTCTGAAGTCTGAACCAGCGTATTGTCTGATTCATTCTCGGTCGACCCGTGCTCTTAGTCTATTTTGGAATGACTGGAGGATGAGTAGTTTATCATTTTGATTCCGACACTCTGCTGAGTGTCTGTCACTGCCTCATCCTTGTCATTTTTCAAAAATTGGTGCTGCTTTATTCTATTTTAAATTTACAAAAATCTATTAGTGTGACGCTCTTCCAGAGGACAGCGTTTGTTGGCCAGTTGGGAGTCTGCAGCACATGGTTGATTTCATGCTGCAGTGCCTGAGAAACGACCGCCGCATCGCCCACATTCTCACCACGTCAGATTATTGGGTGTACACCCTCCTAGACCCTCGCTACCGGGACAACTTACAAAGCCTCATCACACCGTTGAACCGGGACCGTAAAATGCTGGAGGACCAAGACACACTGTTGAAATCCATAATGTTCTCCATTCCAGCCGAGAGCACTGCTGCTGCTACTGCTTTACAAAGCAGCTCTGTGCGTCGAGGCATTGTAGACACCTCTGCAACAAGAGGGAGCACAAGCAGCGCCTCTGCACAGGGCAAGAGCTGTATGTTACAAATGTGGCGAAGTTTTGTGACAGCGCCACCAAGGTCTACACCATAGTGATGGGAAATCTAGTTAATTTTGGTGATTAGTTCACCATGAACTAGTTCACTGAAAAGATTAGTTCATTTAGTTCAGTTTTTCTCCACCCTATCCTGTGAGGAGCTGATAGGAAATGCATCATGTGACCTGTGAACTAGATGAACTGCTGAACAAAATGTTCTATTGAGAATGACTCAGGACAGCCTAGTTCAATCTGATGCCTCTGACTGAGCCCAGCAGTGCCACATAATGATTGTGTATGAGGGGGCTGAGAAGCAGTTCAGCATCCACCATTTTAAGAACAGAACAGGGGTCAGTGTTAAAGATTTTAGCAAGACTGATCTTCTAGGCTAGAGGCATGAACTACACACAGAAACACTCTCTCATACACACATATGAGCTGTGTCTGTGTACAGTCATGGCCAAAAGTTTTGAGAATCACACAAATATTAATTTTTACAAAGTCTACTGCTTCACTTTTTCTAATGGCAATTTGCATATACTCCAGAATGTTATAAAGAGTGATCAGCTTAACAGCAATTACTTGCAAAGTCAATATTTGGCTAGAAAATGAACTTTATCCCCCAAAACACATTTCAACATCATTGCAGCCCTGCCTTAAAAGGACCAGCTAACCTCTTTTCAGTGATTGCTCTATTAACACAGGTGTGGGTGTTGATGAGGACATGGCTGGAGATCAATCTGTCATGATTAAGTAAGAATGACACCACTGGACACTTTAAAAGGAGGCTGGTGCTTGGCATCATTGTTTCTCTTCTGTTAACCATGGTTATCTCTAAAGAAACACGTGCAGTCATCATTGCAATGCACAAAAATGGCCTAACAGGGAAGAGTATCGCAGCTAGAAAGATTGCACCTCAGTCAACAATCTATCGCATCATCAAGAACTTCAAGGAGAGAGGTTCCATTGTTGCCAAAAAGGCTCCAGGGTGCCCAAGAAAGACCAGCAAGCACCAGGACCGTCTCTTAAAAGTGTTTCAGCTGCGGGATCGGGCTACCAGCAGTGCAGAGCTTGCTCAGGAATGGCAGCAGGCAGGTGTGAGTGCTTCTGCACGCACTGTGAGGTGGAGACTCTTGGAGCAAGGCCTGGTCTCAAGAAGGGCAGCAAAGAAGCCACTTCTCTCCAGAAAAAACATCATGGACAGACTGATATTCTGCAAAAGGTACAGGCAGTGGACTGCTGAGGACTGGGGTAAAGTTATTTTCTCTGATGAATCCCCTTTTCGATTGTTTGGGTCATCAGGAAAACGCCTTATTCGGAGAAGACAAGGTGAGCGCTACCACCAGTCTTGTCTCATGCCAACTGTTAAGCATCCTGAAACCATTCATGTGTGGGGTTGCTTCTCAGCCAAGAGAATCGGCTCTCTCACAGTCTTGCCTAAAATCACAGCCATGAATAAAGAATGGTACCAGAATGTCCTCCAAGAGCAACTTCTCTCAACCCTCCAAGAGCAGTTTGGTGATCAACAATGCCTTTTCCAGCATGATGGAGCACCTTGCCATAAAGCAAAGGTGATAACTAAATGGCTCAGGGAACAAAACATAGAGATTTTGGGTCCATGGCCTGGAAACTCCCCAGATCTTAATCCTATTGAGAACTTGTGGTCAATCATCAAGAGACAGGTGGACAAACAAAAACCTTAAAATTCTGACAAAATGAAAGCATTGATTGTGCAAGATTGGACTGCTATCAGTCAGGATTTGGTCCAGAAGTTGATTGAGAGCATGCCAGGGAGAATTGCAGAGGTCCTGAAGAAGAAGGGTCAACAATGCAAATGTTGACTTGCTGCATTAACTCATTCTAACTGTCAATATAAGCTTTTGTTACTCATATGTTTGCAATTATTATATTTCTGTCTGTGATAAAAACATCTGTCAAACACACATAAAAACCAGAGGGCAGCAGATCATGTGAAAATATAATATTTGTGTCATTCTCAAAACTTTTGGCCATGACTGTACTGTGTGTGCAATTTCAGTTTTTATTAATAATATTATTATTACTATTATATTTGTATTTGATGTGTGGTATAGTGTTTTACTACCTTGTTTTCCAGCATCAAGAGCTGTAAAGAGCCAGTGTGAGACAGAGCAGGGAGCTTCCTGGAGCTGTATGAACCTGGATCACTCTCTGTCTCCTCCCACTTACTGTTTAGTTCACAATGAACTAATCTGTGTCAGGATGGTGAACTAGATGAACTAGTTCACTCTGAAGATTAGTTCATTTTGAACTACTCATTCACGAACTACCCATCACTACTACACCATCCGAGACGGCTCCATTCACCAGGAAGCAACGTTTCCGTAAGATGGTGACAGACTACATGTCTTTCCCTCTCAGTGTACTCCCAGATGCCTCTTCCCCTTTCAAGTTTTGGGTCTCTAAGCTGGATACATGGCCAGAGCTTAGCCAGTATACCTTGGAGGTGCTGGCTTGCCCTGCTGCCAGTGTATTATCTGAGCGCGTCTTTAGTGCTGCAAGTGGTGTACTAACAGACCGTCGCATGCGACTATCCTCAGACAATGTAGACCGGCTTATTTTTCTGAAAATGAACAAGGCATGGATCTCACCTGAATTTGCCTGTCCGTTTTCAGATTAAATAACTGTTTGCCAACGTTTTCCAAGTCTCCTGTTATGTTCATCTTTCTACCACCTGAACTCTACTCCCTGGGCTACAACACTGCCAGTCAGAGGGGAATGATCAGTTACAAAACAAAATGTTATCCCCAACAAATAGTAGCTCAACGACTCCAGTGCCCACTGTATCGCCAGGCACTCTCTCTCTACAATGCTGTCTCTGTTTTTTGATGGAGTAAGTTTTCGACTCAGGAAACTAATGGGATGCTCCTCCCCGTTAAGCTCCAGTCCTGAGACAACACGGCACCCAGACCTACCTCTGACGCATCAGTCTGGACAATGAATTCTCTTTGAACTCGGGTGTGCTCAAAACTGGTGACATACACAGTGCCCCTTTTATTGCCCCTGTTGATGACCCCTTGCTGATTTATTAACCGGCCCCACCAGATCCATGGGTATTCTCTCAAACTGGACCTCTAAAATTTTTAATGGCACCAAGGGACTCACAAAATGAGGCTGAGGACTGTGTACCTGGCGCATGCGACAAGAGTTACAATACCGTTTAACTTCTTGATAGACCCCCAGCCAGTAAAACCGTTGTATAATTCTGTGTAGGGTTTTCTTTTGGCACAAATGTCACCCTAGTACATGCGCATGCGCTAAGTCCATTACCAACCTCCGATATGACTGCGGTAGCAGCAATTGCTAAAAAATTTCCACATGTATTTTATAAACCTGATACAGCAAATCTTGGTTCAGCTCTAATTGTTGAAATACTGTAGCTGCCCCGGGGTGTTGGGGTTCCCCATTGACAACCAGTAAATTTTCACGGGCTAGACTCAACGTAGGGGCCGCGGAGTTGCGCCTTACCAAATTTGTCACCTGTCACATTTAAGTATTACAATTCAGGTCCCGGTGGCAAATCTTCCATCTCCCCAACTAACACTTCGATAGGAGAGGTGTTTTCCTACTCCACCGAAGGCAAAGGTAATACTGCCCACTGCACACATGTGTTATGCATAGTGAGACTGATAGTAGCCAACAAAGTAGCTAACAAAGACCACTTGTGATCGCCCTATCAGCGTAGGAGCAATGCTACTCAAACGATCTGCCATGATCCTGGACAAAATCTTGATATCATGGTCAATGAGTGAGAATGTACGATAGGATCCAGGCAGATGTGAAGGTTTGTTTGGTTTTAGTAGCACCTTCATGTGTGACATGTTTGAATGGCTGGGCAACCCTCCTGTCTCCAATATATGATTGAAGGTGCGTACCAATGTGGACGGGATATCCTCACTCAATAATTTTAATAATTTGGCTGTAAACCTGTCAGGTCCTGGAGCTTTCCCGTATTTCAAGTAACTTATCGCCGCTGTCACTTCCGTCACCTCAATTTGTTTTTTTAAAAGGAGAAGCTGATAGTTTGTGATGGATGGTAACCGTATTCCATCTACAAAGGTGTTACCCTCCGCACTATCCGTATGTTCCACCTTATATAAGTCTGAGTAGTATTCTTGTAGAATGGTGTTTATGCTTCGAGGGTCTGTGTTCATGATCCCATGTTTATTCGTTAACGCTGTAATATGTTGATGACGAATGTGATTTCCTTTCGCTAGTCGTGATAATAGTCTCCCTCATTTGCTACCATAACGATATACATCGGCTCTATAATTGTTATTACTGCTTGTCTCTCGTCGATATACCCATACGTGTAAGTCAGCCTTAGCCTGCTTACATCTATTTTTAACCTGTGTTGATGAACTTGTCTTGTTTGCCGTGTACCTATCGCGTAATATCCTGCTAGCCTGCGAGTAGTTTGTCGCGATCTTCTTTTTTAGCGTTGTCTGATAACCTATTAGTTTCCCGCGCATTACTCCCTTCCCTGCTGCCCATAAAAGTTCCGGCCTATCCCTAGTATCTCCATTATCCCTTACATATTAAAAACACCATTGCTTCACCTGATGTCGAAACTTCTCATCCATTAACAAATAGGTCGGGAAGCGCGAAGTTTGGTCTGGCCCCATCTGCACCATATCTGGCAGGGTCACGGATACGGGCGCGTGGTCATATATAGCTACGTTGTGTACATCTGCCTCTTCCACTCCCCTTAATAGCTCCTGTGATAGCAATATATAATCTATTCTGGACCAAGAGTCATGTGGCGCCGAATAGAATGAATATTCACTGCCATCTGGGTTCAGGTGTGTCCAAATGTCTACAAAGTTAGTCATGTCTAGCAAGGGTTATTATAAACGTGTGTCATGTGATCGCACATTCATTCGCATCGACCTACAGTTCTTCACTGGTTCGATTCACCATATTTAAGTCACCACCGTGGGTGGTTTTAATGCTCTCCTATCGGCCTGATATGCTTGGATACCTGGGATAAATTCAGGAGCGTCTCCAAACTCCCTACTCACATGTCAGCGCAGGAACCGGAAGAGGGAACGTGCTTGTTTTGTTGCGCATAGGTGGAGTTTTATACAGTAAATGATTACTGCTGTCTTATTTTTTGCGTCCCAAGGGCAGAATAAGGCTGCGTAACGTTACATTTTAGAGACACTCATATAATAGACACACGCTACCCTAACCGTGACACAAGGAAGGTATTGTTGCCGGATAAAGCCGCCATTTTAGCGTCACTGTGCTGTTAATTCAGTTCGGGACAGAACGCTGCTCTGCTGACTCTGAGGGACAGTTAGAGATTGCGATTTTGTGTACTGTGCTTTAGGCAGGCTAGTTTACCAACCGCTGTGTACATCTTCCTTTTGCCTTGCAGTGTTTTTTTCACAGCTCTGCAAGGTGTATGTGTGAGTGCAGGTGACGCGCTGCAGTTTGCTCGGTATACAACGCTGTATGTAGGCATCTGCACATGTCACTCTCACACTCTTTTTTTTTTTTTTTCTTTAGTGTAATTCTTGCTGCTCCATTCAATTGAAATTATAGTGTGACATGCTTCCATCCGTATCCAATACATTGGTTGAAAACACTGTAGAAGGACACAAAAAGCCCTTTCACAGCTAACAGTTGTGTTCACTGTAGTCTGAGATTTTAATTTATTGAATTTTGATCACGCTCAAGTTACTTCTTCAAGCAATGCTGCTTGTACTCTGCTGAGCGTGTCTTACTGCCTCATCCTTGTCATTTTTCTCTAATTGGTGTACATGTACATCAAAGTAGTCTTCATTTGGATCGAAATCCAAGCAGGTACCCGGACACTGTATGGCTGCTTTTATACGGTGGACTGGCTCCAACATTCAATAAGACTTAAGATGCAATTGGGCACCTTGGCAAGGCCCAATCCTCTTCTCCCTCTTATATCTAACAAACAGGTCATGCTGGAGAGACTTGCACCTACTGCCACTCAGGGTCTTCAGCTCCTTTGTGAGAAACTAATGTTTGGCCAGCCAGTATATCAAATAAAGTTCATGAGAAATGGGAACTGTGGTTGGCTTCACTTTTGGTACTGGGTGCTAATACCAAACCATGGTGTGCCATTTAATGGATATTCCTGGCTGGTTGGAGACAAGCTCATTCCCACAGAAAAGTACCAGAAAGCTAAGGAGATGGTGGCCTCTCTCAACATGAAGGAGTTTGCTCGTTGTCTAGGGGACCGACCACCCCTGCTGTGTACCTTGTCAACGTTGTGTTGAAGCTTGCAAGGATTAAGAGGTTACAGTGGCAAGTCTGGTTTTTACTAAAGATCCTGCTGTGTATTATAGTTTTTATGTTTTGTTTTTGTTTTTTTTTAAATACAATGTATCTTATGAATGTTAAATAACTTTTTTTTTTTTTTTTTTTTTTAAATACAATGTATCTTATGAATGTTAAATAACTTTTTTTTTTTTTTTTTCAGGTATTTTATCTACCGTAGCTAGTTGCTGATCGTTGACTCTACACCCCTCTCCCCAGAATGTTACTCGGGTTATGGGGAGAAAATCACCGCTATTCCAGACTGATTTCATGTTAATGTGTCTGGCTCTTACACAGCACACAGCACTTGATGTTAGTTTATCTTTTTCCTAAATTATTTGTTACACTGCCCTTGTCACATTTTATTTGCACTTTTTTTTAAGCACAAGGTTTTTTACACTTCCTTGTTCTGTAAGTAGGCTTAATGGTTAAATGTTTTATACTAGATGTAAATATGTAACATGTAAATTTTATATAAAGATTTTGCAAATTATGAGGTCCACACCATCAGGCTCTTTCGTCCCCTCTCCCTCAGAGTAGCGGTAATATATCGGACCCCAGGCTCGCCCACACAGTTCCTTGACCACTTCTCTGCCTGGCTGCCGCACTTTCATGTCCTCAGAAGTACCAACCCTTATCCTTGGAGACTTCAACATCCCCATTAACAGCCCTACTTCCACACTCAAAACACATTTGTTCAGAGCGGCCTATCACATTCACTAATCAAAGTCATTCTATGTGTAACTGTGTGTGTGTGTAGCCCATTCACTATCTCCATCCATCCCTCACTCCCTGAAAATGGCTGGACCATCATTGTAAATACACCATTGTATATAAACAACTGTACTTTGTAGCTCCCCCTCCTCATTGTAGATTGTAAGCTCTCACGAGCAGGGGCGGCTTATATTGCTTTAATTATTGTATTGTTAACGTTGTTACTTATGACTTGTGTTATGAAACTGTTAAACTGTACAGCGCTGCGGAATCTGTTGGCGCTATATAAATAAAGATTATTATTATTATAGAGGCCCACTCAGTAGTGGTGAAGTGTGAACGGCGCAAATTGCGAGTTGATTGCGACTGATGCAGCTGATACTCCATTACTGCTGGCTGCTGCTCACACAACCGCTCCAACATATGTAACGTGGAATTCCACCTGGTGGGTACGTCACATATGATGTGATGTTCAGGAAGGCAAAATCTGCGTTGCAGAGCTGCAATGCGCGATCTGGCCATGGTGGAACGTCGCAAGTTAGCGCACTGTAGGCGGACCTTGTGCAGCAGTGCATCAAGATCTGGATAGTCCCTCAAAAAACTGTGGACGACCAAGTTTAGCAATGTGCCAGACATGGTATGTGAGTGACGTTGCCTAGGCCCAGACCTGCCACCAGATTTCGGCCATTGTCACACACTACCAAGCCTGGCTGGAGATTCGCTGGCAAAATACACATGTCGCTCTCTTGCTTTATGGCATTCCAGAGCTCCAGCGCTGTGTGGCTTTGATTCCCCATGGAAATTAATTTCAGGACGGCCTGTTGACGTTTGGCCACGTCTGTGCTCATATCGGTCAACAGGCTCGCTGTCTGGGTGTTATGTTTGACACCAATCTCTCCTTCACCTCCCATATACAATCTGTTGCCCGCTATTGCCGCCTACACCTAAAGAACATCTCTCCCGAATCCAAGACTTCTCCCGCGCTGCGCCAATACGGTGGAATGCTATACCCCAAGAAATTAGAACTATCCACAATTTGCATGTTTTCGGGCGCTCACTCAAAACACATTTCTTCAGAGCGGCCTATCACATTCACTAATCAAAGTCATTCTATGTGTAAGTGTGTGTGTGTAGCCCATTCACTATCTCCATCCATCCATCACTCCCTCAAAATGGCTGGACCATCATTCTAAATACACCATTGTATATAAACACCTGTAGTTTGTATCTCCCCCACATATTTGTAAATTGTAAGCTCTCACGAGCGTGTGCGGATTATATTGCTTTAATTATTGTATTGGTAACGTTGTTACTTATGACTTGTGTTCGGAAACTGTTAAACTGTAAAGCGCTGCGTAATCTGTTGCCGCTATATAACTAAAGATTCTTATTAAGCGTTCACGGGTCCATGTGGAGGTAGACCGTGACGGCTCCTGCAACGATGTTTCTGAGGAACTGGAGAAGGAGGAGTCAATGTGTACAGACTTGATTCCTGCAATCCTTGTAGTTGGCTGAACACGTACAGCGCCACTCGCAAGATCTGTACCCGGCTCCACAACATTGACCCAATGGGCAGTGAGGGAAAGGTATCGTCCCTGGCCATGGGTACTGGTCCACGCAGCGGTGGTCAGGTGGACATTGCTACTGACGGAGTTTAGTAGCGCATGTTTAATTTTAACCTCAACAACATGCTTTTGCAGACCAGGGACGGCTTGCCTGCTGAAATAAAATCAGCTTGGCACATTGTATTGTGGGACTGCCAATGCCATTAAGTTCCGTAAACTGTCAGTCTCCACCAGCCTGAATGACAGCATTTCAAGGGACAGGAGTTTTGCAATGCCAGCATTCAGAGCCTGTGCTCGTGGATGGTTTGCCGAGATTGGGCCTACACCCGATACGCCACAACCTGACACCCACAGATAAACAAGCCATAAAATGTCTGAAAGATAACCCCAACATTATTATTAAACCAGCAGATAAGGGGGGTGCTATCGTTATTATGAATAAGACCCAATCTATTGCCGAAATTCATAGACAACTGTCAGTTAACCTAACCTACAGACAACTCAATTGTGACCCTACATTTTACATCTGTCAAAAAATTTATCGTATCCTGACAAAACATCTTTAATTGATCACCATAGACTGTAAGACTATGACATTCCTTAATATTCAATACCCCATCACCCCTGTTTTCTACACACTCCCAAAAATCAACAAAAAACTACATTATCCACCCGCATACCCTAGAGGGATAATTCTCCGTGTTCTACAGTATCACCCAAATGTTTAACATGTTGCCTAATTCCTATGGATATATATTCTTCACCCTATGTATATATTATACATTGTCATTGACTGTAAATTTTTCTATCTCTTCCAGCGACTATATGATAAAGGCCACTGCGTTGCCCAAAACGTCAGTCAGTCGTCTCATAGCTATTTTCTTTTTTCACATCAAGTGTGCAATAAAAATTTCCAATTTAACCATGACATATGCAGTTAAACTTGTGCAGTGATTCTCTATAGACTGTACATCTTCAGTGTGTCTTTGTAACTCAACTACGTGTTTTCTCCGCACATGTTTACACATATTTGTGGTATTGAGGTTACTGACACTTTACCTCTTTTTACTTTTTGATTACACAGCTTGCATTTGACATAGCAAATATCATCTGCAAGTGTGTGAAAAAAGGACCACGCAGTGCAAGTCCTGGGAGCGTCCGTTTAGACTTTTGGAAGAGAAATTATCCGAACAGATGCCAAAATAGAGGCTACAGGCAACAGAGTATGCAGCCTAACTCTCCCTCCTGTTTGTACCGTTGGGGCAATCGCTTCCTCAGAGCTGCTCCCACCACCTTCCTGTTCCTCACGCCATGTTGGGTCTTGGACCTCATCATCTCCACTAACCTCTTCCAACACCTGCTGCTGTTGGGTGGTCTGGCCACCACCATGCTCAACAGAAACTGGCACCTGAGTCTCATCATCATCAGATGCGTTCTGCGGTGTGCTGACCATCGGCACTGTCTCACCCGCCTCTTCAGATTCAGAGAGACACAGCTGTTGCGCATCACTGCATACTCCCTCTTCTTCACATTCCAGAATGCTGCTTGGCTGGGCCCCTGTTTGCAAACCAACAGATTCTGAGAACAGAAGCAGAGACTCAGCTGGCTCCTGTACAGAACTCTCTGACTGACTGGGCAATTTGGCAGGCGGTGAAGACACAGATGGTTGCTCAACAGTGCTGTGGTCCTGAGAGGAGGTGGAAGCAATTGAAGTCGATGCATTGGACCCTGGGCTCCAACACCGCCAGTTGTTGCCTGTAAGTGCTGTTAGCACAGTCAACACTTGCTCCTGTGTTACTGGGGTTGAGTAATGGCAGCTGTTCCCCTGCTGTGTGTACGACAAAAAGTCATGCTGCCTCCACCCTGTCCTCCTCTCATCCCTGGGCTCCAACACCGCCAGTTGTTGCTCGGAAGTAATTGGCATGGGTACTGACTCATGCCCACCCTGGTTACAGCACAACAGCTGTTTCCTGGCAGTGTCAACGTAAATTAGCCTCCAATAAGTTGTCCTGTCATGTTGCATTCCGGTTATCCGACTCTATGGTGCCTGCAGTTTAGGTGATTCCTATGTGTGCTGTGGGATATGTAAATAAAGGCTCTTTCCGTTGTGAAAATAGGACAAGCACCCACTGTAGGACTGTGTGATTTGGTAACTGCAGATGGCTTGCGGCCTGTCAACTTACATTTTCATGGGTGCCTTATGGTACCCGTCCGAGTTCCAGTACCGTCAGCTGGTTCTCCACAGTGCCTTTGGCCTAGGTGCCTCCATCTCGGTATCCGAGTTCCAGCAACGTCTGCTGGTCCTTGGTAGTGCTTTTTAGCACAGGTACCTCCTACTTAGTAACCGTGTCCCAGTAACGTCAGCTGGTCCTCGGTTGTGCCATTGGCTCTTTTCCTTCTGCTGCCCCTCCGGGTTCCAGCACAGTCAGCTGCTCCTCGTTACTTGCATTGGCTCTTGTACCTTCTGCTACCCGTCCGGGTTCCAGTACCGTCAACTGGTTCTCCGCAGTGCCTTTGGCCTAGGTGCCTCCATCTCGGTATCCGAGTTCCAGCAACGTCTGCTGGTCCTTGGTAGTGCTTCGGAGCACAGGTACCTCCTGCTTAGTAACCGTGTCCCAGTAATATCAGCTGGTACAAGGTTGTGCTACAAATACAAGATACAGAACAAGAGACACAAGAATAATAAGCAGAAGATCTAAAAGCAGAAGAACATGAAGTATAAGACCAAAATGAAGAGCAAAATATATGCTCTAAATTATAAGCAGAAGAAGACTAAGCAGTGTATGGGGGTGAGTCCGTTCCTCCTCGTGGTGCCCCTGGTAAATGCCTGATGCTGCAGGCTAAACTGAACACGGACAAATACTGTTGTAATTTAAATCTTTTGTGGCAGCAAGAACGGAAGGATGAAAAAATCATACTTTTACAGATTACAAGTATAGGAATCTCTGGCACAAATAGAATATGATGAAGAAGATGAAGGACTATAATATGAAGAAGAATAATAGTTTAAAAAGAACAATATGAGTAATGTTAACAAAAAGATGAAAAGCAAGAAGTTTTAGAAGAAGATAAAGAAGGTGAAGATGAAGAATAATTTGATGACAAAGATGATGCTGCTGAAGATTATGAAGGAGAAAGTGTGCCAAAAGTTAAAAAGGTGAAGAGCATGGAAGGTGTGAAACATACATATTTGCCAAAATAGAAAAAAGGTTAACAACATTGTAAATTTCTTCGTCAATCCGAACGTATTTCCTAAAAAAAAATTAATGCTATTCCATTGGATTGGGTTAAACATCTATGCCTTTAATGTCTCCTCAACCTCCCCCAATACGTTCTACATTACTCTTTGTTGTTTTCCTTCATGTACAATTAACCTACAAGGCAAGAATGGGGTTTTTTTAATTTCGATATTTTGTTCCCATAGACTTACATTGGACTTCCGGTATCGGTATCGGGTATCGCCGATATTTTTTGGGTATCGGCGATACCATTCCGATTCCGATACTTTTGGATATCGGAAAGTATCGCTCAACTCTAATGGTTACATAGCATGGATGAAAAAAGACAAATATTATAACACACCTGTCCTGGATATCCCGGTCTCCTCTTGCTTACCCTGATCCCACTGCCCCTTCTTGTAGTCCATGTTGGGTTTTGGCATGCATCAGTGATATCATCTCCCTTGGCCTATTTAAGATACACCTGTGTCTTGGGATTGAGACTTTAGACCTCTATGTTTATCATCTCCCTAGGCCTATGGTACAAAAAACACAATGGAGCAAACATCAGCTCGCCGGGTTGAGAGATTCCTGGAATAAGGGTGCGATACACAGAGACTTCAGGCTGGTTTCCTGAGTGAGTAAACCGTGAAAAAAATTTGGAAAATCCAGCAACCGCAAAAGTAACAAAACATCAATAGTTCTTCCTTGAGTACACATGGTTAACCTGCGACATTGCCTCACTGTATTCTTCGATTCCACATAGATTATCACGCCTTGCTATCAGGGATCAATTGGAAAGATACTTGGGTTACACATCCGAACTGCTTGAGTATATCATCTGTGTAGTGGAATTTTTGTTGAAAAACAATTCTTTTATGTTTATGAAAAAATTGTTTTGCAAACTCGGGGTTGTGCAATGGGGACTAAATTTAGCCCCTCATTGGCAATTATTTTTATGAAGTGGTTCGAGGATCAATACATCTATATTGATCTTAATCGTTTTTTGGAAGATATTTATGTATACTTTTGTTACATAGATGATGTCCTGGTGGTCTGGAGGGATGACCCCTGTAAAATAGTTTCCTTTGTTGAATATCTCAACAATAACCCCTGCAACATGTCATTCACTTTTTTCAGCAATCCATTAACCATGTCGTTCCTGGATCTCAGTTTAACAGGTGATCCAGATAAAAAAAGTAGCACTTTATTCAGAAAACCTAACTCTGGTAACTCTCTGCTGCATGCCACTAGCAATCATCCCAGGCATATTAATGATAACATCCCAACTGGGGAACATATTAGAGCAAAGCATTGTTGTTCTTCAGAGGAACTCTATGGCATGGAATGTAAGAAAATTGAAAAAATTTAACAGGGGTTATAAAAATTCCACCTGATTTCAGCAAAGAAAAAAGCTGATCAAAAAAGTAGAGAAGAATACCTCTTACATAGCAATAAATCTAGTGTAGAGTTCTTAAGTGCCCAGATTGTTTTTTTCTACAGCTTATAACAATCAATATGGTCAAATTATTTCTGTCATTAAAAAGTATTTACTGATTTTAAATACTGACCCTATAGTGAAAAAAATATTGGAAGATGGGGTAAGATTTGTTTGAAAAAGGGGTCTGACTTTTGGGAAATTACTGTCTCCAAGTGACCACACAAATAGTGTTCATTTTAGTACAGCAGATCAAATTGGTTGGCAACCAAAGGCTCCTATTGGTGCAGCCATAAAACATGTGGAATTTGCAGGTATATGAGCAATACCAAACAGTTTGTTTCTTATACTGCAGGAATTCTATTGTAACCTTGGCCAGATCTGTGCCTTTCCACAATTCTGTCTCTGAGCTCCTTGGCCAGTTCCTTTGACCTCATGATTCTTATTTGGTCTGACATGCACTGTGAGCTGTGAGGTCTTATATACAGTAGATAGGTGTGTGCCTTTACAAATCAAGTCCTGTCAGTTTAATTAAGCACAGCTGGACTCCAACGAAGGAGTAGAACCATCTCAAGGAGGATCACGAGGAAATGGACAGCATGTGACTTAAATATGAGTGTCTGAGTAAAAGGTCTGAATACTTATGACCATGTGATATTTCAGTTTTTCTTTTGTAATAAATTTGCAAAAATTTCTACATTTCTGTTTTTTTTCAGTCAAGATGGGGTGCAGAGTGTACATTAATGAGAAAAAAATGAACTTTTTTGAATTTACCAAAGGGCTGCAATGAAACAAAGTGAGAAATTGAAAGGGGTCTGAATACTTTCCGTATCCACTGTAAAGCAAAATGTGGAAACCTGGTGTCAGCCCCCAGCTCTTGGGCAACCCCATTTATCACTGTCACATTTTACAATGCCCCTTTTAGGGTAAGATCCTTCATTTGAGCAGTCCCAAAATTTCCACCAGAAACCCCCAGTTAAGGAATCTCGGCCTCCCTGTTCACAGTCTCGTCTGTTATGAATCGGTAGCTGAGGAGGACAGGAGCAAAAAACAGCCAAGGCAGCAGAACACCAGAGAGGTTGGGAACTAATGGGTTGCAGATCCCTAAACAAACTGCACAACTAGAAGCAGCCGTGGGACGTACCTACGGTGACCTAGACGCCTCGGCACAGCCGGAGAGCTAGTTACACCTAAAGATAGAAACAGGAAAGCTAACTGACCCGGAGTAGAGCCCCAAAGGAATAGGTAGCCCCCACACATATAATGGCGGTTAGACAAGACGAAATACAAACGCAGGCAGAAAATAGAGTGAACAAACACTGGGACCAAACACTGCCTAGATAGGACAGGACAGAATACTATCTGCAACCCAGCAAAACCCTAGAAAAATTTCCAACACTTCTGATTTAAAAAATGCTGAGATGACACGATCTCACCACCCGCTAAATCAGATCTCCGGTGTGAACAAGCGGCTAACCCATAGCCACTCAAATGTCAGGGACAGAGCAATGGAACAAATAAACAGTGGCTACTGAAAAACAGAGAGCAGCACAGGCCCCTGGAGGGGAACCCGATTAACCTCCCACAAAAGTGCAGACAAAAAATGGACATAGCAAACACGATAGAAGCAAGCAGAAAATATCTTATCTGAAAGTCGCAGATGAAGGCAAGACACAAGCTGGCTTCCAAATGAACCAGGAAACAACAATTGATCACCGGCGAGGATCATGGGAAGGCAGCTCACTTAAATCAGCCCAGTCTGTCTCTCCTGATTGCCAGTCATCGCTCACAGGTGATGGACTTCTACTATTCAACACTGGTTCAATACCCTTAGCAACCACCAGAGGGAGCCCCAACTCAGAAGTCATTTCCAACATGCTCACAACAGTACCCCCCCTTGAGGAGGGGTCACCGAACCCTCACCTGCGCCACCAGGCCTATCAGAATGAGCTCGGTGATAGGCACGAACCAGTCTCTCTGCATGAATGTCAGAAGCAAGCACCCAAGAATTGTCCTCCTGATCATAACCTTTCCACTTAACCAAGTATTGAAGTCTCCGTCTAGCCAAACGAGAATCCAATATCTTCTCCACTTCATACTCCAGATTGCCCTCAACCAAAACAGGCTCAGGAGGCGCAGCCATAGGAACCACTGGCTCGACAAACCTTTTCAATAAAAATTTGTGGAAGATGTTATGAATCTTAAACGTCCCTGGAAGAGCCAAACGAAAAGAAACTGGATTAAGGACTTCCAAGATCCTATAAGGTCCAATGAACCTTGGCTTAAACTTTGGAGACGCAACCTTCATAGGGATGTTCTTTGAGGACAACCAAACCGAGTCATCCACTTTAAACCGAGGCCCATAAGTCCTATGCCGATAGGCAAACCGCTGGGCCCTATCCTGAGAGAGAGACAATTTATCCACTACTTGATCCCAAATCTGCTGCATTCTCTCCACCATAGAGTCAACATCCGGACAGACAGAAGCCTCCACCTGCCCGAAGAAAACCGAGGATGAAACCCGAAATTGCAGAAAAAAGGAGATATCAACGTGGCTGAACTAGCCCTATTATTCAGAGCAAATTCAACCAAAGGCAAAAAAGAGACCCAGTCATCCTGATCAGCAGACAAAACATCTCAAATAAGTCTACAACGTCTGGTTTGTTCTCTCCATCTGCCCATTGGTCTGAGGGTGAAACGCAGAGGAGAAAGACAGCTAAACTCCCAGTTTAGAATAAATTGTCCTCCAAAATCTGGAAACAAATTGGACTCCTCTGTCAGACACAATGTTCTCTGGAATGCCGTGCAACCGAACCACCTGCTGAAAAAACAAGGGCACCAACTCGGAAGAGGATGGCAACTTCGGCAGTGGCACAAGATGGATCATCTTGGAAAACCTATCACAGATCACCCAGATAACGGTCATTCTCTGAGAGACAGGGAGGTTGGAAATAAAATCCATAGAGATATGGGTCCATGGCCTCTTGGGCACAGGCAATGGCATTAACAATCCACTAGAGTGAGAGCAAGGTTTGGACCGAGAACAAGTCCCACAGGACTGCACAAAGTTCCTGAAGTCACGAGATAAAGTAGGCCACCAAAAGGACCGACTAACCAAATCTCTAGTACCAAAAATACCGGGATGACCAGCCAACGCAGAGTAATGGACTTCAGACATAACTTTTTCTCTCCATTGGTCTGGGACATACAATTTCCCAGCAGGGCAACGTTCAGGTTTATCCCCCTGAAATTGTTCCAGGGCCAGTCTCAAATTGGGTGAGATAGCGGAAAGAACGACACCCTCCTTCAGAATGGCCATAGGCTCAGTCACATCAATAGAATCTGCAAGGAAACTCCTAGAGAGGGCATCCGCCTTAACATTCTTAGTTCCCGGGAGAAAGGAGACCATAAAGTTAAAACGCCCACTTCATAGCCTATAATTCCCGATTCCCCACATCATAATTACATTCAGCTGGGGAAAACTTTCGGGAGAAGAAGGCACAAGGGTTAATCTTAGAGGTTACAGGATCCCTTTGGGACAAAACGGCTCCTGCACCAATCTCAGAAGCATCTATCTCCACCTGAAATGGTAGAGAAACATCAGGTTGCCGTAGAACAGGAGCAGAAGTGAATCTCCGCTTGAGCTCCTGAAACGCAGAAACTGCCTCAGGAGACCAATTCACCACATCAGAACCCTTTTTGGTCAAATCAGTCAGTGGTTTCACAATACCAGAGAAATTACTTATAAATTTACGCTAGAAATTAGCAAAACCCAAAAATCTCTGAAGAGCCTTCAATGAAGTGGGCTAAACCCAATCACAAATGGCCTGAACCTTGACCGGGTCCATTTCAATAGCAGACGGAGACAAAATGAATCCCAAAAACGTTTCATACGCCAAAGAGACATTTCGATCCCTTAACATACAAAGCATTCTCTCTCAAAATCCGGAATACCATCCGAACATGTTCCACATGAGAATCCCAGTAATTGGAAAATATCAAAATATCGTCCAAATAAACAATCAGAAACTTATCCACCAAATCCCGGAAAATATAGTTCATGAAAGACTAGAAGACGGAAAGGGCATTAGTGAGCCCAAAAGGCATCACTAGGTACTCAAAATGCCCCTCAGGGGTATTAAACGCTGCCTTCCATTCATCTCCGTGCTTGATGCGAATAAGATTATACGCCCCCCTAAGGTCGAGCTTGGTAAACCAACTTGCACCTTTCACTCTGGAAAATAAATCAGAAATCAGGGGTAATGGATACTGATATTTAACAGTGATCTTATTAAGGAGACGATAGTCAATACATGGCCTCAATGAACAATCATTTTTGTCCACAAAGAAAAAGCCGGCGCCCAAGGGTGAAGAGGATGGTCTGATATGACCCTTCTCCAAAGATTCTTTGATATAAGATCGCATATCATCATGCTCGGGTACCGATAAATTGAAGAGCCGACCCTTGGGAAATTTACAACCGGGTACCTACTCAATCGCGCAATCATAACTCCTATGAGGAGGTAACTCTCACTAAACACATCAGAAAAATCAACCAAATAGTCAGGGACATCTTGAGACGGGGGAGAGGTAGAAAAAACAGGAGTGTCACTACGAACACATTGACAACCCCAACTGACCACAGACACAGACTTCCAATCCAAAACAAGATTATGAGTCTGTAACCAAGGAAAACCCAGTACAATAATGTAAATTATGTAACACCAAAAATTTGCAATTCTCTTGGTGGTCCGGGTCAACCCGCATTATCACCTGGGTCAAAAACTGGGGTTTATTCTCCGCCAAAGGGGTAGAATCAAAACGCAGCAAAGGAATAGACCTCCGCAGGGGTACCATGGGAAAACCACAACGTTTGGCAAAATCAAAATCCATCAGGTTTAGAGTTGCTCCTGATTCAACAAATGCTTGAGCCGAAAATGTGGACATGGAGCAAATCAAGGTAACAGTCAAAAGAAATTTAGTCTGAACATTACCCAAAACAACTGAGCGCGCAAAACGTCTTCCCCGCTTAGGAAGTAGTATGCGAAGCATCTCCACAATAGAAGCACAACTTATTACGCTTTCGAAACTCTTGACACTGAGCCCCAGAAACCACTCCATCACACTGCATGGGCTCAGGGGCTGGCTCGCAAAACGTCATCACCTCTCGCATATTTCTACGCTCACGTAAACGTCTGTCAATTTGAATAGCTAATGACATAGAGTCATTGAGACCAGAGGGAACAGGAAATCCCACCATAACGTCCTTTACAGTCTCTGCCAGACCCTTCCGAAAAAAGCTGCCAGGGCATCGTCATTCCATTTAGTAAGGACTGCCCACTTTTGGAATTTCTGCCACTTCCTGACCCTGATTCAATGCCAACAAAGTTTTCTCAGCTTGATCAGTAACATTAGGTTCATCATAAAACAACCCCAGAGTCTGAAAAAACACATCAACATCAGTCAAAACAGGATCCCCAGGTGTCAGGGAAAAGGCCCAATCCTGAGGGTCGCCGCGCAACAGGGAGATGACAATTTGAACCTGCTGTGCTGCGTTCCCCGAGGAATAAGGTTTCAGGGCAAAAAACAACTTACAGTTATTTTTAAAATTAAAAAATTTAGACCGATCCCCAAAAAATAAATCCGGAGTAGGGATCTTAGGTTCTACAGCAGAGACTGAGTGAGATAGACAGAAATACTCCGAAATTCAGCAGCAAGCTGCTCCAAAGGATCAGACAAATGCTTGATTTCCATTGCAGAAAAACTCCTCCTACAGCCCCCAGAGATAAAGAGGAAAAAATACACACAAAAAAAAAAAAATCTGACTTTTTTTTTTTTTTTTTTACTGTTTTTCCCTTCTGTTGAGTACCATAGAATTTTCAGTAAGGCCGGTGATTCTGTTATGAATTGGTAGCTGAGGAGGACAGGAGCAATAAACAGCCAAGGCAGCAGAACACCAGAGAGGTTGGGAACTAATGGTTTGCAGATCCCTAAACTAACCACACAACTAGAAGCAGCCGTGGGACGGTGACCTAGACGCCTCGGCACAGCCGGAGAGCTAGCTACACCTAAAGATAGAAACAGCAAAGCTAACTGCCCCGGAGTAGAGCCCCAAAGGAATAGGTAGCCCCCACACATATAATGGCGGTTAGGCAAGACGAAATACAAACGCAGGCAGAAAATAGAGTGAGCAAACGCTGGGGCCAAACCCTGCCTAGATAGGACAGGACAGGACAAAATACTATCTGCAACCCAGAAAAACCCTAGAAAAACTTCCAACACTTCTGATTTCAAAAATGCTGAGATCACACGATCTCGCCACCCGCTAAATCAGATCTCCGGTGTGAACAAGCGGCTAACCCGCAGCCACTCAAATGGCAGGGACAGAGCAATGGAACAAATAAACAGTGGCTACTGGAAAACAGAGAGTAGCACAGGCCCCTGGAGGGGAACCCGGCTAACCTCCCACAAAAGTGCAGACAAAAAATGGAAATAGCAAACACGATAGAAACAAGCAATCTTATCTGAAAGTAGCAGACGAAGGCAAGACACCAGCTGATTTCCAAATGTACCAGGAAACAACAATTGATCACCGGCGAGGATCATGGGAAGGCAGCTCACTTATATCAGCCCAGTCCGTCTCTCCAGGTGATGGACTTCTACTATTCAACACTGGTTCAATACTCTCAGCAACCACCAAAGGGAGCCCCAACTCAGAAGTCAATTCCAACATGCTCACAACACTCGTCCTCGTCATCAGCCAGGACACACAAGGGAAGCTCATCCACCTCCAACTGTAATCGGGTTTCATCAGGGTTGAGCTGGCTTCTGTCTGAGACATTTGGTATCCCCACCTTCCCCCATAAGTCCCAGAACGGGCTAAAGTCCCGCCCTATTATCACCAGGTGTAGCAAGTCCTTAAAGGGAATCTGTCACACAAATTTTTGCCCTATGAGATAGGGCCACCGCCATCAGGGGCTCATCTACAGCATTATATAATGCTGTAGATAAGCCCCCGATGTTAACTGAAAGTGAAGAAAACCGAGTTATAAAATACTCACCCAGGGGTGTTCCGCCATCAGGTCCGGTCCAGAGGGAGTCGCGGTCCGGTTCAGGTAACATCGGGGGCTTATCTACAGCATTACAGAATGCTAGACAAACTTCATGGAAACAATCGCCTAAAAAATAAATTAACATCAATAAATATATTGAATAGGTGTAGGCATTTGTCTAAAGAAAATAAGGGAAAATTCGCAAAAGCAAACATAAACATGAGGACCAAAAAACAAGCGAAAGAAATTCCCAAAATTTGTCAAATTAATATAAAAGTGTAAATTTTATTCATTAACATAATAAACAGGAAATTCAAACAGAAATGGGGAGGAAGTAAAGACCAAAAATGTACATGCAAAATGAGGGGTGCAACAGTGGAGAAAGGGAATACATGTAATAATACAAAAACATGGGCATAACATATCGCAATTACAATATATCATTAGAGGCAAACATTATGCACAATTGATAATTTTCGTTCAAGAGATTACATACTGCCCAAGTTTATCCACAGAATAAAACCAAAGTTGGTTGTACTAAAGCATGGATAATCCCTTAAAATATTATCATAACGATAACAAACATAGGCAATCACATAAACAAAATAATAATTATCCCTAAAAAGGGGAGTCAAAGCAATTACCTATATGAGTAGATGTATAAGCGTCTCCACGGTGCACCCACCCCGACGCGCGTTTCGGCGGAATGGCCTTTTTCAAGGGTATGGGAAAGTAGGAAAGGGTAGGATATAAAAATGCTGCCTCAACCAATAAGGTGGCTAGAACCACTCATGTGACTGCACCGCCCATAATTACAAAGGCACAACAGGTGGTGCCCACATACTTAATAACCAACATGGCCCATATGAAATCCTACTCATCAGCAGCAATACTGCCCACCATGAATAACATTACTACAATCGACGTCATCATCAACTCCTGCGACACATGCGCCGCCGCACCTAGTCCAGGATGTGATGTCAGTGCTGACATGAGAGCAATCTCATTCGTTGGCGTCGCCACCACCTCAAGCGACGCGTATGCTGCCACAGCAACCCAGGAAGCCAGACCGCGTCGGCATCACATGGGCGGTGACGTCACAGTCATGAGACCAATCATGTGACCATCACCACGCCAACGGAAGATGCCGAAAGCAGACAGACGGGCCAGAAGCCGCAGCATGCAAGCGTACCAGCAGATGGCGAGACCAACAATCAGCAAGTAGATATACAGTATGAGCATGTAACAAGGAGAGCGGTAACAAAATCATTATGAAAATGTATGTAAAGAAATCAATATCAATAAATTCAGCAACAAACACATGTGTTATGAATACATGATGAGCAGTATACTACAAAAAGACGAGCAGAAAAATGTGAGCAAGCATGTTAGAACTGAGCACATCAGCAAACAAGCAAACAAGATATTAAATATTCACAGGAAATGATAAATAATGTAGAGATCCCAGTTCATGATGGTTCAGATATTGATGATGAACTCTGTACCAGTTTCGGAATATAAAGATCCAAGTGATTCAAATTGGTGAGTTATATAGCCAGATAGAAAGAAGTGGGTCAGCAAAAAATTCTAAAATAGTAAAATAAAAAGACATATAATTAAAATCAATGATGAAACACGTCACATGACAAGAATGGTCAAAACCAAACACAAAGATCAGATGAACCAATTACAAAAATGGGACAAAACTGATAGCCTCATTAAGACCCTTGGGGTGGACCGTATCTAGCGTCCAGATCCATTTAGTTTCGCATCGTGACAGCCTTGAAGTGAGGTTGCCACCACGGGTACCAGGATCAATAGTATCAATTCCTCTGACTCGTAGCTGGGAACTGTCACAACCGTGATGGAGTTTAAAATGACGTGGTATAGTCCTGAGTGTAGCAAGGTCCTCATGGTCAGTGGCCGCCTGAATCCCCAGAACGTGTTCACGCACACGCACTTTCAGTTGGCGTGTCGTCATACCAATATATATTAAATTGCACGGACAGAGTGCAAAATATATAACATATCTGGAGATACACAAAATATGTCTCCTGATCTCATATGTCCTATTGCCCGTGGAATTAAAGAAAGTAGTGGTGCGATCAATATTGGGGCAGGCGACACATCGACCACAAGGAGCACTGCCACACCCAGGACGACCACCATCCAAGAAAGTAGATTTTCTCTCACCCTGGTAATGACTGTGGACCAAGTAGTCCCTCAGGTTCTTAGAACGTCTAATTGTGATACTCGGTGTTTGAGGGAGAATCTGATTCAAGATAGGATCAGAGAATAGGCCATGCCCTAATTAAAGAATTTTTCATACGTGAAAATTGGGCATGATAGTTGGTAATGAATCTAATCTTTTGATCAGATTTCTTCTCCTTGTTTTTGTATAACAATGTTTGACGAGTAGAATTTTTTGCCCTGTTAAAGGCCCTTTTGACAGACCGTCGGCTGTATCCACGTTCAATGAATCTATCTGAAAGGTCCCTAGCCTGAGTCCTGAAATCCTGTTCATTGGAACATATTCTACGAAGACGCAGAAATTGACCAGTGGGAATGGCATTAATCATAGACTTCGGGTGTGCAGAGGAGGCGTGGAGCAGCATGTTGGTTGACGTCTCCTTTCTAAAGATACTAGTTTGTAATATATCATCGAAATCCCTCCATATTTTAACATCCAAAAAACTAATGCTGTCCACATCACATGTATGTGTGATATGGATATTTTTGTCATTTGAATTCAAAAAAGTGACAAATTCTCCTAGCTGAATAGACGTACCCTGCCAGATCAGGAAAATATCATCGATGTACCGCACCCAGAAGGGGATGCGGTCCATCGATGAACACTGATCTGACAGGGAGAGGTCCCTCTCCCACAGCCCCAGGAACAGGTTAGCGTACGCAGGGGCAAAAGAAGCCCCCATAGCTGTTCCCTGGAGCTGCAGGTAGAAGGACCCCTTAAAAATAAAAAAATTGTGTGTAAGTGAAAACTCGAGGAGCTCCAGAATTAAGTGGATGATCTCCGGTGGTAAATTGGACATAGTAAGAAAATAACTAGTGGCTGCTAGGCCATCTTTATGCCTGATATTTGTATATAGAGATTCAACATCTCCGGTTGCCAACATGGTATCTGGTCCAATATAGAGACCATCCACTCGTTTAAGGAACTCCCCGGTATCTAATAAGAAGGAGGGAAGACTCCCCACAAGAGGTTGAAGTTTAGAGTCAATCCAGAGATTAACCTTCTCAAGGTAATTACCTGAACCTGAGATGATAGGACGTCCTGGGGCACCTCCAGATTTTTGTGCACTTTGGGTAGCAAGTACATGGTGGAAATGGTAGGCTCGACTACCTGTAGTGCCAATGTGTAGCCCTGGTATGTAAGGCACACATTATCCGGGAGGATGAGTGGAGAGGTAACGGTTAAGGCTCGACATGACTCATATACATTTCAGACACACCCAGCAGGGGTGTATAGGGGAGTGTCCTGTAGCACAGTGCAGTCTGAAAGTTCTCGTGTGAGCGTGCAGAGAGTCGGGACTGGTGCCTTTTGGAGAGCCGAGATCTCCTGTCAACACAGGGAGACGGTACAAAAGTGGAGGCTAGTACGGATGATCGAATATTATCCTAGTCTAGTCAGTGCTGATATTGAGAGCGCGAGCAGGGCGAAGGGTGCAGTGGAAAGAATTATAGAAGTGCTTGAAGGATTGGACTATCCTGCATTAGTCACCGGTCACTGGGGACCGAAGTGTCGCTACAGCTTCAAGCGTAGTGATAGAATAGCCAGAGGTTCGCTGGACTTCAAGTCACAGGAACAAGCCCTGTTGTCAGTACGAAACCAGGGTCAGGTAGAACAAGAACTTTGAGTCAGTGCACGACAAGAGAAGGAACTTAGTTCTATCCATTAGAAGACTCGACCACCATGCTGACCGGGCAGTACAGCTACAGAATTAGCTGGAGTTTTTGAGTGAACTTAGCTTCATGCAAGTTGGACTCGTTACATTGAAAGTTAAGGAGGCCTCTAACCTACTCAGCCGTTACCTTGAAACGCATCCTCCATCCACCCCAACAGCTTCCCGGGACCTGCCTTATCATCTTGGAAAGTAAAAGGTATGGAAAGAAGCTTTAATGTGTGAGACTGTGTCATTTAACTGCATACCTTCACGACATCATCATCACTATAGACCCTGAGGGAAGAGTCCCACCTGTAGGGGACCCGACATCTAGCTGCCACACCATCCCCTCAGAGATCTACAGCAGCGCTGGTCTTAGTGATCAGAAAACTACAGGTGGCGTCACGAACTGTTATATACCAGTCCCCTGTAAATAATCCCCCCCCAACATACGCCTGACCGCCAGGGCCACAGACCGAGCCACCGCTACCTGTGACAACCCCATAGACTTCCATGGGCTCGGCTCTGAGTACCCCGTTGCCCTGGTAACCCACAATTGTGGTGCGGGTCACGACAAATTTGGCGTCACGAACAGGATAAGAAACTCGCAAAATTGCGAGCCCTGTGTGCCTGTGGAGTGCTTTGTGAAAAAGACTGTTGCTGTTGTTTGGCGCCAAATACCGCCATATTTGCCGCCATATTCGCGCCCTAAGGCGCTGGAGAAGAAGGTGGGCGTACCTGAAAGAGCGCGCAAAGTCTTGGACACGCCCCCGGCTCTGACTCAGCGGCAGGTCCTGCGGCAGGAAGTGGACGCTCTGACATCAGAGCGCCTGCGACGAAGGTCCTGTCCCCACTGCTGCGCCTGTGGAATAGCAGCTTCTGAAACCGGTAGGCTCCGTTTAACCAAGGGGGCGCTAATATGTCACACAAAACCGGCCGACAGTGCGGCCCCAGCCGGAGGCCCCGACCCCGCACCGCGTGGCATTGTAGCGCCAGATGGGGGCGCAGACCCAGCACCCAGTCCGGTAGTCCCGCTCATGCCACTAACGCTCCCATATATGCCTGGGGCGAAATGGCTTCCCCAGTACAGCGGTGAGCCAGGCACTTTAGCAGGATTCAAGCGGAAGTTATGCAGCATCCTAGAAATGTACTCCATGCCTGAGAGACAAAAAGCTGCTGTGCTGATAGGGCAGCTAACTGGCGCTGCTGAGAGGGAAGTGGAGACTTGGGATACCGTTGATCAGGAGTCGGTACCTGCGATCCTCTTTAAGCTACATGCCATGTTTGAAGACCGCACAGAAACGGATCTCCGGATGGCCTTCTACCACTGTTCACAGCAGCCAGGTGACAGCATCAGGGACTACGCTTGCCGACTACAAGGAGCCCTGAGAGCCCTTAAGCAGATTAATAATATAAATGCTATCGACGAAAATAAGATGCTGAAAGAACAATTTGTACAGGGATTGAGATCCCAAGAGGAACGCAGAACTGTAGACTGGTGGTCCTTAGATCATCCTGATGCTACCTTTGATGCCCTAAAGGACATGGCAATAAAAGGGCTGCGACCCTGGGCAAACCTGAGGTGTCAACCCAACATCACCAGGGTGAAGTCACTCTGGAACCGGCAGTACCCCCCTTTTCCCCGCTAGTGGCAGAAGCCAAAACGCAGGTGACACCCCCTAGTGAATTGGACTGTCTGCGCTCAGAGGTGCACCAGCTGACTAAAAATCTGGCTGCTGTGATGAGTGCCCTGCAGCTGCGGAAAGAGGAAGAAGGGAAGATCTTATTAGCTGACTGCCCAGAAGACGTCCTGTGGATGAACCGGAAAAGAAGGAAGACGTCGCCCCCCGGAGGAGGACAATGCCACCCCCAGGAGCGACCTCTGATCAACACCCTCCTCGTCGGGAGATCACCTGTTACCGTTGCAACCGGAAAGGTCATATGTCTCCACAGTGTCCTTTAAATGGGCAGAACCTGGGTCCGAGGGCCAACACCCAGGAGGAGATCCGTCAGGCCCCCTAGACTGGAACCGCAGGTATGTGGGTGGGCGACCCTACCTGTCTATCATTCTAGATGGTATTGCAGTTCCGGCATTGTTAGACACTGGGTCTCAGGTGACCCTAATACCTGATGCCCTATATACTAAGTTCTGGTCAATGGACAGTCTTAAACCCCCGAGCCCTGACTTTACCGTGTATGCTTCTAATGGTCTTCCTGTAGAAGTACTCGGGACAAAATGTGTGGATGTGAAAGTGGGCAGAGAGGAGTTGAAAGACCAGGGGCTTCTAGTAGTAAAGACTGTAAATGAGGAGAACGGTTTAAATATAATTTTGGGTACTAACATTATCAGTAACTGTCTGGGAGAAGTTGTGTTCTTACTCCAACAGCTCGCTGAAATTGCCAGATCAAGACAAAAGGGAGTAATCCAAAGAGAGATCCGGGCCCTGATGTGTCAGCAGCAAGCGAAGCTTACAGACGGCGAAATTGGTAATGTACGGGTCACTGACTCGAACCCCATTGTGATACCCCCAATGAGTGAAATGATAATCTGGTGCAGGGCAGCCATAGGTCTGAGAGGACAGAGCTACCAAGCTGTAGTAGAACCCCACCATTCAGAACATAGACCTACACTTATGACTGCTAGGGGAGTAGTGGAAGTGGTGAATGGAAGAGTACCGGTACGGCTCCTCAACTGGGGAGATGATGAGGTAAACTTACCCCGTTATGCAACCATTGCTAAACTACATGCTGTCGACAATAATTCTATTCTCCCGACTGAGTCCTTAGACTCCCGCCAAATAGCGGAGGACAATGACCCCGGCAACCCAGGTGGCGGAATGGTGTCAGCAACTCCATGTTGGGACGGACACCACTCCCGCTCACCAGAAGCAAGGGGTATTACGGGTGGTACAAGAGTACGCCCAAGTGTTTAGCAAGCACCCACTTGATTTTGGGATAATAAAGGGAGTACAACATCATATCCCTACAGGCAGTCATCCTCCCATCAAAGAGCGGTACAGGCCTATACCCCAGCCCATTATCAGAAGGCTAAAGAAATGTTGCGAGATATGAAAGAAGCCGGAGTAATCAGGGATAGTTGTAGTCCCTGGGCAGCACCTCTAGTCCTGGTTAGAAAAATAGATGGTAGCTTGAGAATGTGTGTGGATTACAGGCAGGTGAACCGCATAACACATAAAGATGCATACCCGTTACCACGTATAGAGGAATCATTAGCTGCTCTGAAAACGGCTAACTACTTTTCTACCCTCGATCTGACTAGTGGGTACTGGCAAGTGGCTGTGGCTGAGGAGGATCGTGAGAAAACGGCTTTCACCACCCCAATGGGGCTCTGTGAGTTCGACAGAATGCCGTTTGGGCTCAGCAGTGCCCCAGGAACATTTCAGAGAGTGATGGAGAACTGCCTGGGACATCTCAATTTTGAAACCGTGCTGCTATACCTAGACGACGTCATCGTGTACTCCAAGACATATGAGGACCATCTGAAGCACCTGGCAGAAGTATTTGAGTCCCTGTCCAGGTACGGGATGAAGTTGAAACCCTCAAAATGCCATCTACTCAAACAGAAGGTACAATACTTGGGGCACATCGTCAGTTCGGAAGGAGTAGCGCCGGACCCAGAGAAAGTCACTGCTATCCAGAAGTGGCCGGAGCCGAAGAACCTCAAGGAAGTGCGACAGTTCCTGGGACTCACGGGTTACTACAGAAGGTTCGTGAAAGATTACACGAAGAAGGCAGCCCCTTTACAGGACCTCCTAGTAGGACAATCCCTAAAGAGCAGAAACCCTCCATTTAATTGGGGTAAGGAACAGGCTGAAGCATTCCAAAAGATGAAAGAGATCCTTACAGGTGATGAGATCTTGACCTATCCTGATTACAGCCAACCGTTCCTGCTGTACACCGATGCAAGTAATGAAGGTTTAGGAGCAGTTCTCAGTCAGAAGCAGAATGGCCAAGAAAAAGTCATCGCATATGCCAGCAGAAAACTCAGGCCAACTGAGAGGAATCCGGAAAATTATAGCAGCTTCAAGCTGGAGTTTCTGGCGCTGGTCTGGGCCATTACTGAAAGATTTAAGCACTATCTGGCCTCCAACCAGTTCACTGCGTTTACAGACAACAACCCCTTAACGCACCTGGACACAGCCAAGCTGGGCGCCATGGAGCAGCGTTGGATGGCTCGGTTGTCCAATTACCAGTTTACCATCAAGTACCGGGCAGGCCGAAAGAATGCTAATGCTGACGCATTGTCCCGAATGCCGCATGAATCTGACACGGAAGAAGAATCGGACGACCTGGAAGAAATTGAGCTACCTGCGTTCCATCGAAATGGGATAGTCCACGAGCAGCGAGTCTACAGAAAGCAGTATGGTGCAACGTTAAATCCCTTACCCCATCACAGCTGGAAAGAGACTCAGGACAGCGATCCAGTGGTCAGCCATATCAAGGAGTTGTTAAGACAGGAAGGTTCCTCCTTGGAAAAAGATGCACCTATGTCAGCAAAGCTCCTGTGGAACGAGAGAAGCCGGTTGTTCCTATACCGTGAGAAGTTGTGCAGGAGATACGTCAACCCCAGGACCCATGAGATGGTCTGGCAGATAGTGGTCCCCAAGGCAGACGTCCAAATGGTGTTGGAAGCATACCACGATCAAGCAGGACACTTTGGCTGGAGAAAGCTGGAGACCCTGTTGAGGTGCCGGTTCTACTGGGTAGGGATGCGCAGCTCCATCGAGAGGTGGTGTCGGAACTGTGGACCCTGTGGTCTCAGAAGAAAGGACTACGGTAGTCAGAGGGCACCCCTGCAGCCTGTCCGGACGACTCGTCCCTTGGAGATTGTGGCCCTGGACCACGTTAAATTGGCGCCAAGTAGATCTGGATACTCATACGCCTTGACCATGGTGGACCATTACTCTAGATTTCTGGTGGTTGTTCCAGTTAAGGATCAGACAGCAGTGACGGCAGCAAGAACCTTTCAAGCAAGCTTCTGCAGACCGCATGGGTATCCGGAGCAAGTATTAACTGATCAAGGACCTGCTTTTGAGGCTGACCTATTCAAGGAATTCTGTCACATGTATGGGTGTAAGAAAATTAGAACAACACCATACCATCCTCAAACCAACGGCCTTTGCGAGAAAATGAACCACATTGTCCTTGATTTGTTGAAATCCATACCGTTGGAAGACAGAAATCGGTGGCCGGACGTACTACCTGATTTGATTGACTTGTATAACCATATACCTGTAAGTTCCACTAACTGCACTCCAGCCTATCTTATGAGAGCAAGGCCCGGAAGACTACCAATGGATTTAGAACTTGGAGTGGTAGAACCGGAGGCAGATGACGCCGTTGAAAACTGGGACATCAATCGGCAAGAGCAATACAGACGAGTGCAAGTCTGTGTAGAAGAAAGTCTCAACAAGGCACGGGAAAAACAGGAAGATATTTACAACAGGAATGCTCCTGCCAAGCCTTTGATGCCTGGAGAAGTGGTATTGAAAAGAAAAAGGAAGATGCACAAATTGGACAACCAGTGGGAACAAGAACCCTACGTCGTACAAGACTCCAAATATGACAACAGAAAAGTTTGTATCATCAGTAAGGACGGAGGAAGAACAATATCCACTGTGTCCAGAGACCATTTGAAATTGTGTCCAGAACCCTTAAAGCTTCGTGAAGAGAACCCTGTCGTCAATCGAGAAGAAAGAAAAGAAGAGGTCATACACACGGATCTGGGAGATTTCCCTGCGGATTGGCCCAGACTGGGAGATGCTGTAATCATTCCGGTGTTGCAGTTTTATCAGCCACAAGAGGAAGTTCTACCTCCAGTTATGCCCATGGTGCCAGTTGAGCCAGTTCAGGAGTTACCTATTCCAGTAACACCCCAGCCTACAGAATCTCAAGAAGGACCATCAGAAGCAGCGCCCCATGCTATGGGATCCCTGGTGAAGCTGACTCACACCGCCCAGCCATCAGTACGCTTGCCAGATCCATAGAAAGATTGAGACAGTTCTATAGTTTGCCGTTACGCAGAGCAGGTAGATCACAGACTAATATACCTGAAGCTACTCCACGTAGATCAGAGCGAACCACGAAAGGGAAGATACCTATTCGATATCAACAGTAATTCTAGCAAAATAATGTAATTTAACCCAGAAAAAGTTTACCTTATGTGAATATTGTAAAAAGTATTGTTATGGTATTGTGCATTACTAAATAGGAGGAATAATGGACTTCGAGGCTGTGGACTATGTCAGCCCCAGAACTGATAATGTATATAGTTGCACTTTATGCATTCTCGTGGTTCTATATCCAACTGTAACAATTACCTCTGAACATAAAACCCGTGTGGTGTGGCACTGAGCGAGGTCTGCAGCCAGATGTCCTGCAGCCCACCCAGGACCCACGTTGAAGGTTTGGTGCGGGTCCTTCACAAGAATACTGTTTGATATGACATATTTATTGAAAGTATGTTTTTGTATTTTTCTATGTCCATTGTACATAATGCAACGTTTAAGAATTTCTCACCTCCCTGCTGGGAAGAGTTTGATGTTAAATGTTTAAATGCAAAACAAAAATTCTTTCTTTTTATATTTCACAGCCCGGGAGTGCTGTATTTTACCAAGGGGGAATGTGTAGCCCTGGTATGTAAGGCACACATTATCCGGGAGGATGAGTGGAGAGGTAACGGTTAAGGCTCGACATGACTCATATACATTTCAGACACACCCAGCAGGGGTGTATAGGGGAGTGTCCTGTAGCACAGTGCAGTCTGAAAGTTCTCGTGTGAGCGTGCAGAGAGTCGGGACTGGTGCCTTTTGGAGAGCCGAGATCTCCTGTCAACACAGGGAGACGGTACAGAAGTGGAGGCTAGTACGGATGACTGAATATTATCCTAGTCTAGTCAGTGCTGATATTAAGAGCGCGAGCAGGGCGAAGGGCGCAGTGGAAAGAATTATAGAAGTGCTTGAAGGATTGGACTATCCTGCATTAGTCACCGGTCACTGGGGACCGAAGTGTCGCTACAGCTTCAAGCGTAGTGATAGAATAGCCAGAGGTTCGCTGGACTTCAAGTCACAGGAACAAGCCCTGTTTGTCAGTACGAAACCAGGGTCAGGTAGAACAAGAACTTTGAGTCAGTGCACGACAAGAGAAGGAACTTAGTTCTATCCATTAGAAGACTCGACCACCATGCTGACCGGGCAGTACAGCTACAGAATTAGCTAGAGTTTTTGAGTGAACTTAGCTTCATGCAAGTTGGACTCGTTACATTGAAAGTTAAGGAGGCCTCTAACCTACTCAGCCGTTACCTTGAAACGCATCCTCCATCCACCCCAACAGCTTCCCGGGACCTGCCTTATCATCTTGGAAAGTAAAAGGTATGGAAAGAAGCTTTAATGTGTGAGACTGTGTCATTTAACTGCATACCTTCACGACATCATCATCACTATAGACCCTGAGGGAAGAGTCCCACCTGTAGGGGACCCGACATCTAGCTGCCACACCATCCCCTCAGAGATCTACAGCAGCGCTGGTCTTAGTGATCAGAAAACTACAGGTGGCGTCACGAACTGTTATATACCAGTCCCCTGTAAATAATCCCCCCCCAACATACGCCTGACCGCCAGGGCCACAGACCGAGCCACCGCTACCTGTGACAACCCCATAGACTTCCATGGGCTCGGCTCTGAGTACCCCGTTGCCCTGGTAACCCACAATTGTGGTGCGGGTCACGACACCGAAGCCAGCTCCTTGGTAATAACATCATCCTGAACAGCTCTATGTATAATTTGAGACAATTCCTTCATGAATGATGACAGGGGGTTGAATGTAAGTCGTTTGTAGCAGGTGGAATTATTAAGCTGCCTAAATGCTTCCCTTTCATAAAGGGGCTTAGGCCATATGACTATATTACCCCCCTTATCCGCTGGCTTCAGGACTACATCAGGGAGAGCCCTCAGGACGTCCAACCTCTCACGTTCCCTCCTAGTAAGATTATCATTATTAATCTTGGTAGAAATGTTCATAAAATCTTTGGTGACAACCTGTACGAACAGATCAATAGGTGCGCATGTTGACAAAGGAGGGAACTTTTTAGATTTGACTCTAATAGATGTGGGAATCTTACCTCCCTCACCAGAATGCTGTAGATAAGCTCCTGATGGCGGTGGCCCTATCTCATAGGGCAAAAATGGGGTGACAGATTCCCTTTAACCACCCCGACCTCATTGATTCAACACCACAGTTAGTTTTTTTTGGTCACTCTGACAACGGGATAGTCCTTGGCATCCCCACGTGTTTCCCTGGGACAAACTGGTGGGGGAGTTTGGCCCTTATCAGGATTACCAATCTCCCTGAGTCTAAGAGTCCTGACACCAGAACTCCGTTTATGGTCACAGGACTTTACTGCGGCCCCCCCTCCAGGCTGATAGTCCATGCTGCAGGTGGGATATGCACAGTAAGAGGAGCGCCTCCCCAGGCTGCACTTCATCTCTTCAGAGGACAAGGGACAACGGGTGGCTATATGTCCCAGACCGCGACATCTCCAGCAAAACAAGTGTCTCCTCGTGGCCATGGACAACCCCTCAGCGTCCCCTTGGGATCTTAGACTCCCTTCAGTGGTTGTCCTACTACCCCTCTTTTGGGAGTCAGGTTCCCGCTGGGTGCTCCAGTATGGGGATGCCCCACCCCCTGGTTTCCTTAGGGATCTCTCAACCACCTGGTACCATTCCACTAGGCCCACCAGTTTGTCCGCATTTCGGGGCTCTCCCTGGGCAACCCAGGTCTGCACCATACTAGGAAGGGAGTGCATGAATCTGTCCATGACAATGTGCTTGACTATCTGGGCTGGGTGAAAGATTGTGGCTGCAATCATTTTTGCACAATATGCAATAAGTCAAACATCTGGGATCAAGGTGGTTGGTCCCCATAATATGCCCAGTGGTTAACCCTTTGTGCTCTTGTTAGGGTCGGCCAGGACCGAGGACACCTGGGCTTCTGTGTCCTGGCCTTCCCTCACAGGAATACATCCATTCTTAGTCACCACACCTGTACCTTCAGGTCCAGCTCCTTCTGGTTCTCCCCTAGGCTGTGGGAGACACTCACCAAGCTGAACAGCATAAACTGAGACACAGTCCGTTTCAACTTTAACAATAACTTCTTTACTAGATACTGTACTTAGCACATCCGAGGTCTTTACAGCATTATAACAGGCTTCAAAGTGCATTGTTCCTTGTCTTTCCCTGCACCTCTCTCACGGCTACATAGCACAAGCCCGGGTCGGATCACGATTCCTGATGGTTCCCTGGATACTCTCTGTACAGCTCTGCTACGGTTAAGCATTCCTCGGTCTGTTTCAGCCCAGACTCAAGTTCTTTAATTACCGGAGTCAGTTGCCACTGGGAGAGTAAACTGCCTTTCTATGCTGTGCTATGTGTAGGTGCCAAGTTCATTCTGTCTGTACTCACAGCTCCTGCGGGGTCTCCCGACTGTTTCATCCCGGTCTTCAAAGTGTCCGCTCACGCAAAGAGCTGCCAAAACTTGCCGCTTCCTAAGTTTCCTTGCTGTACGAGGCTGCTGTATTCTCCTTCTACCACTGTGGATGGCTAGGCTTCACTTGCAATGTTACAGAGCTGCTGTGCTGTGCGGGCCTATAGCCCTCGTGGACTGTGCGGGCGCCCAGCCCTAACTGTAAACAGGAAATGTTCCTCTCTTAGCTCACAGTAGCCCCTCCTATGGTTAACTCTTATAGTTTAATGTACTCTATGTCCCACCAAGTGGGCATATCACTAACTGCACTTACCCTATTATGTACATGTGCAACATATTTTAAGACTAATCAGCAACACAGTATATACATGAAACTTAAAGGGGTACACTTTACATCCCCTTACACTCTGATGGACATAGACACTCCTGCGCATGCCAAAATTTCGGTTTTCTGTTTGGCATACTCCTGCGCATCCTGCAATGTCAAATCATAATAGGCCTTCTGAGATTCACCAGTGAAACAGGGAGCCAGCTCCACTGCTCACTGCTCTGATGGTAGCTTGTCACGCTCAGCCATACACTCGAACACAGTCAAAAATGTCTCCAAATCATTACCTGGGATCACTTTTTGCAGACTTGTCTTAACGCTTTCCGGACGTACGTGTCGTCACCAGGACTTGGGGTAGGTGCTGCCGACTTTCCATGAACTGCCTCTGCAAGCAAGTCAATCTGCTTCTGGTGCTGCTGCCGCATCTGCTGTATAAGCAGCTTACTTGCCTCTTGTTGTTGCAATTGTTGCTGGTGTTGTAGTTGCTGTTGCTGCTGTGCTTGTAGCAGATGTTTAAGTAGGTCCTCCATCTTGCCTGACATATACGCTGGCTTCTGGTCATCACATGTGTTCACTGGGAATGCTGCTCGCATTCTCCACCACCTGTGGTAGATCAGCTCACTCGGCTGCACACGGAGGTAGATAGGGGAACACTGTGGCTTGAAGGATGCACTTGGTTTATTTAATACTGCATAAACCAATTGTTAAGCACAAAATAACCATGGCCCTCTGGGCAAAGCAGCAAGACAAAACAAAACGGTAGCTTTAGGAACAGTCCTTCTAGTAGCGGGTCAGCCTGCTTAGGGTTACCATGACCCACTTCTCTGGAGTATTCCTCTCCAGAAACTCAACACCCATACTGCCTCTGGAGCCCAGCTATTTAAGCCCAGATGATGTGACTCCTCACACATGTGGCTGATCACATGATTGTGACATCTCACAGGTCCTTATCACAATGTCGTTTGGTACTTGAAAGGGAAAGGATATATTTGAAGGGGAAGAGTTGCAGTTACTGCTGTGTTATCCCTTCCATTTCAAGTACCAAACGACATTGTGATAAAGACCCCAGTGGGGTTGAAACATCCTTACTTTGTCACTTCAAAGTCACAATTAATTTTGTTTGTTCGCAAGAAATAAAGAAACTTGCATCACCAAAAAACAGAGTGTGCGGTGAATCTCTCAAGCCTTGTTCATGGGGTCTCAGGCCCCATTCCACCTGCATTTTGACACTTTGACCGAGTGCTCGCCAATCTTCCAGCAATCTCACAGGTCCTGTCAGCTCACGGCGGTGTCGGCTCTGCAGGTGGAGATAAGGTGGACACCCTGCCACCTGCTCTATGAAAGTCCACATGAAACCAGGCCAGTTATGCAACTTTAGCTTAAGCCTCACAACACTTTAATGTGCTGGAGGAAAATACTCTTACTGTATATCACTGACACCATTAAGCGGAGTGACACATATCTCCCCTCCAGTACTTTACCAGTGACTTTGTCACAGTGCCCAGAAGCAAAACTTTCCATTTATCGACATTGAACCTCGTCTGTCAAGTCAAACACTCAGTCTGTCCAAGTCAGCCTTTAACTAGTATATACTGTATATTGCGCTATAATACAAAGTACGGAGTCATCTGCAACAAAATTATTTTCGTGCTACTGTAGATCTATGAAAAACATAGAAAGTGATCACACAATTGCTATAAAAGTATATAAATTGCATGTTCGGCCATGTGAATGGACATTCTGCAACCTTCTTCAACTTTTCTCTATTTACCATATATACTCATGTATAAGCCGACCCGTGTATAAGCCGACCCCCCTAATTTTGCCACAAAAAACTGGGAAAACTTATTGACTCGCGTATAAGCATAGGGTGAAAAATGATTATGCCCCCATATGATGCTCCACAGATTAGGCCCCCATAAACTGCAGATTATGCCCAATATGCTCCACAGATTATTCCCCCCATATGCTCCACAGATTATGCCCCCATATGCTTCACAGATTATGCCCAATATGCTCCAGAGATTATGCCCCCATATATTCCACAGATTATGCCCCCATATGCTGCACAGATTATGCCCCCATATGCTGCACAATTATGCCCCCGTATGATTCACAGATTATGCCCCATATGCTCCAAAGATTATGCCCCCATATGCTCCAGATTATGCCCAATATGCTCCAGAGATTATGACCTCATATATTCCACAGATTATGCCCCCATATGCTGCACAGATTATGCCCCCATATGCTGCACAATTATGCCCCCCGTATGATCCACAGATTATGCCCCATATGCTCCAGATTATGCCCCCATATGCTCCAGATTATGCCCCCATATGTTCCACAGATTATGCTCCCATATGCTCAAGATTATGCCCCCATATGTTCCACAGATTATGCCCCCATATGCTGCACAATTATGCCCCATAGTATACGTCCCTTATGCTGCTGCTGCTGCAAAAAAAAAAAAAAAATGACATGCTCACCTCTCGTCGTTGGGGGACAGGTGCCGGTGTCAGCGCTCGCTCAGGACCCCGGCACCTGAGATATTTACCTGTCCTCTCTCCACCGCTTCACACTGCTCCCTCTTCCGGGTCCTCGGCAGTGAATGATCAGGCAGAGGGCACAGCGCGCACTAACGACGTTATCGCGCCCTCTGCCTGATCATTCACAGCCAGAGGAGTCGGACGAGGGAGCAGCGCACAGCGGTGGAGAGAGGACAGGTAAATATCACTATACTCACCCCTCCGCCGGCGCGTCTCTGCAGCCTCTCCTCTTCTCCCGGCGCTCTCCGCAGCGCTTCAGGCCTACAGCGGTCACGTGGTACCGCTCATTAAAGTCATGAATATGTGCATATTCATGACTTTAATGAGCGGTGCCATGTGACTGTGTGGCCCAGCTATGTAAGGCACACATAATCCAGGAAAATGCACAGGAAGGTAACCGCAAAAGCTTGTTATCCATTCACGTCACTCACACTTTCAGACACACCCATCAGGGGTATAAGAGGTAGTGACACGTAGCAGAGTCAGATAGTTTCCTGTCTGAGAAGAGCTCAGCTCAGAGGAGTCAGTTTCCTGTCTTAGGACAGTGCAGTTCAGTGCCAGTTCAAGTCTGGACTTGGAGGGAGAGGAGAGAGGACTGAATACTCGCAGAGCTAGCATAGCTCATCTGACAAGGAAGTGGAGGCTAGTACGGGTGAAGTGAATCATCCTAGCCTAGTCAGGGCTACCCTTAATCAGTACCTCAACAGAAGCTGAAACAAGGAGGATACTGAGAGCTGCTCAGCGAGCTCTGGAGAAAGCTGACATTTCCATCAATGCTACAAGTGCTTATGAACAGAACAAGAGCAGGACGAAGGGCGCAGTGGAGAAGGACAGAGAAGTGCTTCAGGTACCAAATTATCTGCACTAAATCACCGGACACCGGGTCCGAAGCGTTGCTAGTGTTTCAAGCATAGTAACAAGAAAACCGGAGGCTTTCTGGACTACAGGTCGCAGGGAGCAGCCCTAAGCGCTGATACGTAACCGGAGTCAGGGGGAACAAGGACTTTTAGCTAGGCCAAGCATAGAAGGACTTAGTTCTCTCAACATCTGATGATCAGAGACATAGAAGGCTCCACCACAATGTCGGCCGGGCGTTGCAGCTATTGAGAAAGCTGGAGATTGCAGAGTTAACTTCGCTTTATGCAAGTTTGGACTCACCTACATATGAAGTAAAGGAGGCCTCTAACCTGCTCAGCGGTTATCCCGAATGTGCATTCTCCACCCCGACCAGCTCCCCGGGACATACCTGCAACACCTACAAGTAAAGGTATGGAAAGAGATTGCATTGTGTGTGACTGAATTCTTATCTGCACCCTGCATCACCACCATAGACTTTGAGGGACCAGTCCCACCTGTGGGGGACCTAACACCTAGCTGCCATCACATCCCCTCAGAGATCTACCCTGCAGCGCTGGTCAATCAGATCAGAAACCACAGGTGGCGTCACGAACTATTCAAATCTACATATCCCC
Organism: Oophaga sylvatica; assembly: GCA_033576555.1. Lineage (NCBI taxonomy): Eukaryota > Metazoa > Chordata > Amphibia > Anura > Dendrobatidae > Oophaga > Oophaga sylvatica. The sequence continues at coordinate 119,498 of JARQOD010000715.1, forward strand.
TGTAAATATTCCCCATTGCATGACCGCCAGGGACACGGACCGAGCTCTGCTGCCAGTGACAACTCCCATAGACTTCCATGGGCTCGGCTCCGAGTACCCCATAGCCCTGGTATCCACCAATGTGGTGCGCGTCAATCTAACTTGGCGTCACGAACAGGATGCGAAACTTGCAATTGTGAGTCCTGTGTTGCCTATTGAACTGTTTGGTGAAAAAGACTGTTTGCTGTGTTTGGCGCCATTATACCGCCATCTTTATCGCAATATTCGCGCCCTCAGGCGCTGGTGAAGAAGGGGGGCGTACCTGAAAGAGCGCGCTGTTGCCTGGACACGCCCCCAACTCTGACGCGGCGGCAGGGCCTGTGAAACAGGAAGTGAACGCTCTGACATCAGAGCGCCAGCGACAAAGGTCCTGTCTCCACCGCTGTGCCTGCGACGCTGCAGCCTGTGAAAGAGGTAGGCTCCGATTAACCAAGGGGGCATCAACATGTCGCAGCAACCGGCAGATGGAGCGGCCCCCGCCGGTGGCCCCAATAGCCCACCGCTTGGCGTTGTAGTGCAGGATGGAGGTGCGAGCCCCTCACCTGGCCCGGTGGTCCCGCTCATGCCGCTAACGCTCCCATACATGCCTGGAGCGAAGTGGCTCCCCAGTACAGCGGCGAGCCAGACACCCTGCCAGGGTTTAAACGGAAGATATGTAGTATTTTGGATATGTACTCAATGACTGAAAAGCAAAAAGCTGCTGTAGTAATAGGGCAGTTAGCTGGTGCGGCTGAGAGAGAAGTAGAGACTTGGCCCGCTGCAGACCAGGAGTCAGTACCTGCGATTCTCTTAAAGCTACAGGCCATCTTTGAGGACCGCACAGAAACGGATCTCCGGATGGCATTTTATCAGTGCTTCCAGAGACCAGGTGACAGTATTAGGGACTACGCCTGCCGACTACAGGGGGCCCTGCGAGCTCTTAAACAGGCTAACCCCACAAGTCCCATTGATGAGAGCCAAATGTTGAAAGAACAATTTGTACGGGGACTAAGGTCTCCAGCGGAAGGCAGGACTGTAAACTGGTGGTCCTTGGATCATCCAGATGCCACTTTTGATGCCCTAAAGGACATGGCAATAAAAGGACTGCGACCCTTGGAAAAGCCAGAGGTGGCAAATCAGTATCACCCGGGTGAAGCCACTCTAAAGCCGGCAGTACCCACCTTTTCCCCGCAGGTGGCAGAAGCTAAAACGCAGGTGGCGCCCCCTAGTGAGTTGGAATGTCTGCGCTCGGAAGTGCGCCAGCTGACTAAGAACTTGGCCACTGTAATGGATGCCCTGCAACTGCGGAAAGAGGAAGGAGGAAAGATCCTACTAGCCGACTGTCCGGAGGATGTCCCTTGGATGAATCGGAAGAAATGGAGGACGTCGCCTCACCGGAGGAGGACCACGCCACCCCCAGTAGCGACTCCTGATCAACACCATCCTCGCCGAGAGATCATCTGCTACCGCTGCAACCAAAAAGGTCATATGGCTCAGCAATGTCCTTTAAACGAGCCGATCCTGGGTCAGAGGGCCGACACCCAGGAGTAGACTCATCAGGCCCCTTAGACTGGAACCGCAGGTTCGTGGGTGGACGACCCTACCTGTCCATCATTCTGGACGGGATTGCAATTCCTGCACTACTGGACACTGGATCTCAGGTGACCATCATACCTGATGTCCTTTATAATAAATTCTGGTCCATGGACAGTCTCCAGCCCCGAGCCCTGATTTTACAGTATACGCCTCTAATGGTCTCCCTGTTGAAGTACTTGGAGCCAAAAATGTGGACGTAAAAGTGGGCAGAGTGGAGCTGAAGGATCAGGGACTTCTAGTAGTCAGGACTGTAAATGAGGAAAATGGCCTAAATGTGATATTAGGTACTAACATTATCAGTAACTGTCTGGGAGAAGTTGTGTTTTTGCTCCAACAGCTCGCTGAAGTTGCCAAGCCAAAGCAGAAGGGAGTGATCCAGAGGGAGATCCGGGCCCTGATGTGCCAGCAGCAAGCGAAGCTTACAGATGGTGAAATCGGTAATGTACGGGTCACAGACTCGAACCCCATTGTAATACCCCCAATGAGTGAAATGTTAATATGGTGTAGGGCAGCCATAGGTCTGAGAGGACAGAACTACCAAGCAGTAGTAGAACCCCATCGCTCAGAACACAGACCTACACTCATGACTGCTAGAGGGGTAGTGGAAGTAATAAATGGGAGAGTACCAGTACGACTTCTCAACTGGGGGGACGACAAAGTAAATTTACCACGTTATGCCACAGTTGCTAAATTACATGCCGTAGATAACAATTCTATCCTCACAACCGAGTCCTTAGCCTCCCGCCAACTAGCGGAGGATAATGATCCGGCAACCCCAGTAGCGGATTGGTGTCAGCAGCTTCATATAGGGACAGATACCACTTCCGTCCACCAGAAACAGGGGGTACTACGGGTGGTACAAGAGTACGCACAAGTATTTAGCAAACACCCACTTGACTTTGGGACAATTAAGGGAGTACAGCATCATATCCCTACAGGCAGTCATCCTCCCATCAAAGAGCGGTACAGGCCTATACCTCCAGCCCACTATCAGAAAGCTAAAGAAATGTTGCGTGACATGAAGGAAGCCGGGGTGATAAGGGATAGTTGTAGCCCCTGGGCAGCACCTCTAGTTCTAGTTAAGAAAAAGGATGGTAGCATGAGAATGTGTGTGGATTACCGACAAGTAAATCGCATAACACATAAAGATGCATACCCACTACCACGCATTGAGGAATCCTTAGCTGCTCTGAAAACGGCTAACTACTTTTCTACCCTCGACTAGAGTTGAGCAATACTTTCCGATATCCTAAAGTATCGGAATCGGAATGGTATCGCCGATATCACTAAAATATCGGCGATACCCGATACCGATACCGGAAGTCCCATGTAAGTCTATGGGAACAAAATATCGCAACTAAAAAAACCCCATTCTTTCCTTGTAAACACTAAATATACACACATAGAATACATATATATATATATATATACATGTCATTGTGACATATATATATACATATATGTATAGTTTATACACTTCTACATAGTAAAATATCCTCTCTGATTCAATTGCCGGGTAAAGCCGGCTTCAGTGAAAAGACAGAAGCACCCGACATGAAATGACACTTGGTGTACATAGGGTTAACCATGTCTTTTCATGTCGTTTGCTATCTGATTTGCACAAACAATTAAATCAGTCTATGTGTGCAAAATTTCACACCTGTAGGGGTTAATTAAAGGTGTAAATTCGTTGTAAAAAAAACGGACTTTTTTGCTACGAATTTACACCTTTAATTAACCCCTACAGGTGTGAAATTTTGCACACATAGTCTGATTTAATTGTTTGTGCAAATTAGATAGCAAAGGACATGAAAAGACATGGTTAACCCTATGTACACCAAGTGTCATTTCATGTCGGGTTCTGCATTTTCACAAAAGCCGGCAATTGAATTAGCGGCTATTATACTATGTAGAAGTGTATGAACTACAAATATAAATATATATATATATGTGTCACAAATTCAATGACATGTATATATATATATGAGGTGTAAAATTGCTGAAAAAAAATGCGTGGGCTCCCGCCCTATTTTCGCAACCAGACAGACAAAGCCAGTGAGTGGGGGCAGATAATAATAGCCCAGAGAGGGACCATTATTTTTGCCCCCCCCCGGCTACTAACATCTGCCCCCAGACACCCCAGGAAAGACAAATCTATAATTAGATTCGCCCTTTCTGGCACTTTGCCCGTCTATTCCCATTGCCCTGTAGCGGTGGCGAATGGGTTAATATGGGGTTAAAGCCACCTTGCTATTGAAAGGTGACCTTAAGCCAGGTTAATAATTGAGAGCTGTCAATTAGACAACTATCAATTATTAATCCTATTGCATGAAATAAAAATAAAACACACACACTTTAATTAAAAATCATTTTAATGAAATAAAGACACATGTTTTTGACCATATTTTATTTTACTGCAAAAACCATTTCCTGTAATAAAAATAAAATAAAAAAGCAAAATTATTCTTACCTATCCCATGCACAGTCAGGTCCCACAGTGTAATCCTTCAGAAAGGGTTAATGTTTACTGCAGGGACCGCAGCTAATGCTGCAGCCTCACAGTAAACCCCAAATGAATGAGTTCCTCTCCTGCCTGACAGGAGAGTAAAGGCTGGGTGTCACATAACGATACACCAGCGATCCCGACAACGATATGCACTTGTCAGGATCGCTGGTGTATCGCTACATGATCGCTGCTGAGCTGCCAAACAGGCAGCTCAGGCAGCGATCTGGGACAGCGACACTGCGGGTAACATCGCTTAAGGGCCCGTCTCACATAGCGATATCGCTACCGAGATCGCTGCTGAGTCACAAGTTTTGTGACGCAGCAGCGAGCTCACCAGCGATATCGCTGTGTGTGACATTCAGCGACGATCAGCCCCCCTGCCGGGTATCGCTGATCGTCGCAGAAATGTCAGGACCTTTTTTTGATCGCTGGTTTCCCTCTGACAGGCACGCATCGCTGCGTGTGACAGGCGGGAGACCAGCGATCCGCTGGTAACCAAGGTACACAGCGGGTTTCCAGGCACCGCGCAGCGCTTGGAAACCCGCTGTGTACCTTGGATACCAGCTCCCTGCATCAGGGCGCTGGTATCCAAGGTACACAGTGGGTTTCTAGGCACAGCCCCGCGCCTGGAAACCCGCTGTGTACCTTGGTTACCAGCGGATCGCTGGTCTCCCGCCTGTCACACGCAGCGATGCGTGCCTGTCAGCGGGAAACCAGCGATCAAAAAAGGTCCTGACATTTCAGCGACGATCAGCGATACCCGGCAGGGGGGCTGATCGTCGCTGAATGTCACACACAGCGATATCGCTGGTGAGCTCGCTGCTGCGTCACAAAACTAGTGACTCAGCAGCGATCTCGGTAGCGATATCGCTATGTGAGACGGGCCCTTAAGTGGAAAGCTTAATTGATTGCTTTCCACTTTCACTTCAGGTCAGCCAGGGACACAATCAGTGACGTCAGAGGGAACTGATTAACAAAAATAGGGGTTCCCTTCGAAAAAAAAATGGCGTGGGGTCCCCCCTATTTTTGTTAACCAGCCAGATGAAGCAGACCGCTGAGGCCTGGATTTTCAGGCTGTTAAGTAGCCAAGATCCATGGACCTTGCCAGCCTGATAATACCAGGCCACAGCAGTCTGCATATCTTGGCTGATTAACAAAAATAGGGGATCCCCTCGAAAAAAATTGGCGTGGGGTCCCCCCTATTTTTGTTAACCAGCCAGATGAAGCAGACCGCTGAGGCCTGGATTTTCAGGCTGTTAAGGAGCCAAGATCCATGGACCTTGCCAGCCTGATAATACCAGGCCACAGCAGTCTGCATATCTTGGCTGATTAACAAAAATAGGGGATCCCCTCGAAAAAAATTGGCATGGGGTCCCCCCTATTTTTGTTAACCAGCCAGATGAAGCAGACCGCTGAGGCCTGGTTTTTCAGGCTGGTAAGGATCCAATATCCATGGACCTTGCAAGCCTGATAATACCAGGCCACAGCAGTCTGCTTAGCTTGGCTGGTTAACAAAAATAGGGGATCCCCTCGAAAAAAAAACGGCGTGGGGATCCCCCCTATTTTTGTTAACCAGCCAAGTAAAATGCAGACTGCTGCGGCCTGGTATTAAAAGACTGTCAAGGCCCATGGATTTTGGCCCTCAACAGCCTGATAATACCAGGCTACAGCAGCCCCACATTTGGCGCATCAAAAGATGTGCCAATTGTGGCACTTTACCCGGCTCTTCCCACTTGCCCTGTAGCGGTGGCAAGCGGGGTAATAAGGGGTTAATGTCACCGTTGATTGCACGGTGACAATAAGCCCGGTTAATAATGGAGAGGTGTCAATAAGACACCGATCCATTATTAATCCCAAAGTTATTAAATGCATAAAAAAAAGACAAAGCAAGAAAAAAGTATTTTAATGAAATAAAAGAGACAACACAGTTTTCATTAATTTTATTGTACTCTCATTCCTGCGACGCCATCGATCTACTGTAAAAAAAGAAAAAAAAAAAACTAACAGTATACCACCTGTCCGACGCAGTCCATAACGACAGTCCCACGACGATCCAACTCTGCTACATCGCAATGACAGGCAGAGCCTGTCATCGCGACGCAGCACAGCTGATTACCTGCTTCCCCGGCGGTGACGTCATCGGACTGACTGCTTTACGGCCGGGATTACCCAGCAGTCACTGCAGTTATCGCGAGAAACTGCATGTGACCGCCGGGGAAAGAAGATTGCGGCCATCAAGCAGTCCAGGACGTGACCGCCGGAGATCTTCTGCCAGGTAAGTGCCGCTGACTCCTGACAGACCCGACCGACGGACACTGACAGTGACAGTGACAATCCCGATTCCGGTATCCGATAAGACGAAAATATCGGAACTCGGAATCGGAATTCCGATACAGCCAATATCGGCCGATACCCGATATTTGCAGTATCGGAATGCTCAACCCTACCCTCGACCTTACTAGTGGGTACTGGCAAGTAGCTGTGGCTGAGGAGGATCGGGAGAAAACTGCTTTCACCACCCCAATGGGACTCTGCGAGTTTGACAGAATGCCGTTTGGCCTCAGCAGTGCCCCAGGAACATTCCAGAGAGTGATGGAGAGCTGCCTGGGACATCTCAATTTTGAAACCGTGTTGCTGTACCTGGACAACGTCATTGTATACTCCAAGACGTATGAGGATCATCTGAAGCACCTGGCAGAAGTATTCGAGTCCCTGTCCAAGTATGGGATGAAACTGAAGCCCTCCAAATGCCATCTGCTCAAACAAAAGGTACAATACTTGGGGCATATTGTCAGCTCCGAGGGAGTAGCGCCGGACCCCGAGAAGGTCACAGCCATCCAGAAATGGCCGGAGCCGAAGAATCTAAAGGAGGTGCGTCAGTTCCTGGGACTAACAGGTTACTACAGGAGGTTTGTAAAAGATTACACCAAGAAAGCGGCGCCTTTGCAGGACCTCCTGGTAGGACAACCTCTCAAGAGCAGAAACCCTCCATTCAATTGGGGTAAAGAACAGGCTGAGGCATTCAAAGAGATGAAAGAGATTCTGACGGGCGATGAAATCTTAACCTACCCCGATTACAGCCAACCGTTCCTGCTGTACACAGATGCCAGTAACGAAGGATTAGGAGCTGTCCTCAGTCAGAAGCAGAATGGCCAAGAAAAAGTCATCGCATATGCCAGCAGAAAACTCAGGCCAACTGAGAGGAACCCGGAAAACTATAGCAGCTTCAAACTGGAGTTTCTGGCGCTGGTCTGGGCCATTACCGAAAGATTCAAACATTACCTTGCCTCTAACAAGTTCACGGCGTACACAGACAACAACCCCTTGACGCACCTTGAAACAGCCAAGCTGGGAGCCATGGAGCAACGTTGGATGGCTCGGCTGTCAAATTATCAGTTTACCATCAAGTACAGGGCAGGCCGTAAAAATGCTAACGCGGACTCCTTGTCCAGAATGCCGCATGAATCCGACACGGAGGAAGAATCAGATGATCTGGAAGAAATCGAGCTACCTGCGTCCCACCGAAATGGGATGGTCCAAGAGCAACGAGTCTACAGAAAGCGGTGTGGTGAGATGTTGAACCCTTTACCTCATCACAGCTGGAAGGAAACTCAGGACAGCGATCCAGTGGTCAGCCGTGTCAAGGAGCTGATAAGACAGGAAGGTTCCTCCTTGGAGAAAGACGCGGCTATACCAGCCAAGCTCCTGTGGAATGAGAGAAGCCGGTTGTTCATCTACCGTGAGAAGTTGTGCAGGAGATATGTCGACCCAAGGACCCATGAGATGGTTTGGCAGATAGTGGTCCCCAGAGCAGACATCCAAATGGTGCTAGAAGCATACCACGATCAAGCAGGACACTTTGGCTGGAAAAAGCTAGAGACCCTGTTGAGGTGTCGATTCTACTGGGTAGGGATGCGCAGCTCCATCGAGAAGTGGTGCCGGAATTGTGGACCCTGTGGACTCAGACGAAAAGACTATCATAGTCAGAGAGCACCCGTGCAGCCTATCCGGACGACTCGTCCCTTGGAGATCGTGGCATTGGATCACGTCAAGTTGTCCCCAAGCAGGTCAGGATACTCATATGCCCTGACCATGGTGGATCACTATTCCAAATTTCTGGTGGTCGCCCCTGTCAAAGATCTGACAGCAGAGACAGCAGCAAGAACCTTCCAAGCAAGTTTCTGCAGACCACACGGATATCCGGAGCAGGTGCTGACTGATCGAGGTCCTGCATTCGAAGCTGAACTGTTTAAGGAATTCTGTCACTTATAGGATGTAAGAAGATCAGAACAACACCATACCACCCTCAGACCAATGGCCTTTGTGAAAAGATGAATCACATTGTCATCGACTTACTGAAATCTGTACCACTGGAAGAAAGAAATCGGTGGCCAGACTTGTTACCTGACCTGGTCGACTTGTACAACCACATACCAGTAAGTTCCACCAACTGCACTCCAGCCTACCTTATGAGAGCGAGACCAGGAAGACTGCCGATGGATTTGGAACTAGGTGTGGTAGAACCAGAGGCTGATGACAGTGCTGAAGATTGGGACACAACTCGACAGGAACAGTACAAGAGAGTACAAGCCTGCGTAGAAGACAGTCTCAACAAAGTAAGGGAAAAGCAAGAGAATAACT